>JAKUCM010009877.1:0-30121 GCA_023374145.1 Lepidium sativum | reverse complement strand
GGATGATTATGAACCTGCTTCAGTTACTATTAGTCAACTTGAGCATTTTAGCAGTGGTAATGCACTATCAGCAGAGAATGGGCTGATAGCCTTACTAACATAAGTATAGGTGATCTTCTTTCTGAAGTGCCGGATGACATAGATAGCGATGGTGTGGATCCACCTGCCACTGAAAATTCACACTGCCTCCTTCGTGATGTTTCATTTGCCTCTGACTCTTTTGATGCTGCAATTGCTGCTCATATACTAAGACAGCAGAACAAGCCAAGTAGTAGCCTACTCCAAATGACTTCTGGCTCTTCCTCTCTATGGGATGATGAAGAAACTCGTGATGCCTTCTCTTTCCAAAAGAATCGTCTTGTAAATTCCCCCGAGTTGGCTAATGTTGCTTTTCGTGGAAGTGAAGACAGAGTAGATGTAGAACCTAGAATTGTGGAGGTAACTATATCAGTCCTCAAACTCCACTTTCACAGTTGTTTACAGAACTAAACGTGTGATTTAATACTTATATAGGCCTTTATCCGGCGATGAGGGGCTTTGTAACCCTCCTGTTCATGGAGAACCAATGGAAGAGGGTCCAACAGATCCTCATACAATGGCTTCTCCAGAGAAAAGCCATTGTGGGCTTGCGGATGTATATTGGGTAAATTTCGAAATCTCATACTTTTTTCCATAGTGAAAAGTCATATATTCAAAAGACACTTGTATTACTCTCTTTGCAGCCTGACTCGTTAGGACCCACTGGACTTAGACATTAAATCGTCAAAGTATACAGAGGATCTAATCCTCAGTGAGGGCCTCGGGAGTTTGAGCCGTTTGATAGCCACCAGCCTTGATGCTTTCCAAAACTGCTCGCTCTTTGGGTTCGACAGCAAAAAGGATAAGTCTAACATGGTGTGAAATGGAACCAGAGCTGGGAGTCCATAATGTTGATAGTTGAACACGAAAGCGACTCTTGCCTTTAGAAAGAAGAAAGTTTTTATCACCAACTGATATCTTCACTGTACAAAATCTGATGTAACTCTTTCTTTCACATCTTTTGTGTTGGTACATGTTTCTATGTGTACACTTATTTACATGTTTATGCCATCTTCTTTTGTGTTGGCTATTTCATCATGTGTGACATTTTCTTTTGTTCTTTGGTTAATACATCTTTCATGACAAGTAAGATTGTCGATGGATATTCTTACTCTTTGAAGACTTGACTATTAAGAACACTAGGGGATTGTCCGGGTTACGCCCGGTTTTTGGTTTAGAAACATTTATGTGTAGTTTATTTGTTGGGTAACTTGTCAAATTTTGTGATTTGCGTTGTATTTCTGAAATGAAAGGTATCTGCATTAGAAATGGATCATTTTATTATTATTTGGAATGGTAAAATTAAAGATATGTTGTCTTACATATTGGACAATTTTTATTTGCGTTAAGCCAGTTTATTATGCAATCATGGTGGTAGATGTGGTTGCATGCTAGATTATTATTTTTCAGTTATGAGTTATAGTTGTAAAGCAGACTTCAATCAGAATTCTGGTATGGTTTTATTTATTACTTAAAGATCAAAAGTACATGTGTGAAATTATTTGAAAAGCATACTTATAATATTATATGAAGAACAATTTAAGAATATATCTTTTATGAAGTAGTATTTATTTATAAAAATTGTGTCATTGAAATATCCAAATTGCATAAGATGTTATTTTTTTCGAATAATTAGATCGATAAGATACAATAACCTCAAATCCTTTTATAGTTTGTCTAAATTAAGAGAAAGAGAACAAATTCTAGATATCAGAATTATTAGTTGGATTAACTAAACGGAAAAATGACATGAATATAAGATATTCAACCAAATTATTTTGGATAGTATAAAAAATAAAAATAAAAAGTCACTATGGACATTCAAAAGTGGTGAATATGTATAGTTTCAATAGAAGATTAAACAACTTCATCACTGTAAATCAACTGACGTGTAATATGGACATTCAAAGGTCTTTCGAATTCAAATAACGAAGATTAAGTTACATATTATATAGTCTTTGGTCCATAAATATATTTAAAATGTAAAAGAAAACCTTTATTTTCAAAGATTTGTTTTAACAAAATCGAAATGGACTTAGTTAATAAAAAAAGATGAAGAATTGGACGAAGAAAAATGTTCAGTTTCAGGTAATTAGAGGGTTTTGATTTATAATTGACAAAATCTAGATATATAATAAAGGTTAAATTTTAGTATCTTTTCCAAATATATAATAACTAAATTATGCTATATAAGCTAATTGATTATATAATATATTATGAAAATTTTTTATTCTAAAGAAATTTTATTTTAAAGAAACCTATTTAACTTTTTTCTTTGACTCGGTTCATATTCAATTTAGGTTTTTCAAATATGTAAAAAAATAAATAAATATAGTTCATCTTACCTTACAATAAATTCTTTTGTTTCATGCAATCTTTTTATCAACACATTATCTACATCTTGGATTAATGAAGCCATTTGCAGGTTTGTGTCATGATAGATTCAATAAACTTTGGATGACTTTTTTAACGTACGTATATTTAAAAAAAACACAACATTTGGATAGTAATGAATATTGAGTGGAAGTAATTTTATAGAAAGGTGATCTCGTAGTAGTGCAACGTTAAACCAAAAAGGGGAAATGAGATGGAACTTGTGAATAGTATGGAGGGATAGGAAATTGACAAAACTTGTAACATTGAGAATGGTTTTAAATTAAATCAAAGAAACAACTTGTAATAGTGAGGTGAATAAGCTGGTTTAGTTGTCTAGACAGGGGCGCTTCTCGTTCGTCACGTCTTCATCGGATATTTTGTTTGAATGTGTGTTCCGAGCTTTGGAAAGAATTGCACAATCAACAAAAAAGACAAATGTGGTTTACTATGTTAAGCCGCTTTACACTAGCCTACTCTTTCACATCACGTCGAGACCTGTCTTTACGTGTCCCTAAGTATTTATCTTCATCTTTTCTAAGAATCAGAACTGACGGCTTATGTTGTCACGCGATATCTTTTACATAATCAAACTAACAACAAACATATGATACAATAAATGAGAATATATATAGGTAAACTTTCACAACACCTACGGTTAGGACAAATTAACGACGTGCCTCAAATATATAAATCAAAACCCTAGTATAAGTTTATTAGATTTGTATTATATGTTGAAACAAACGGTTAATATATAAATCTAATATACATGGATGTATAATATAAGAAAAAGAAATTTTTCATATATTATGCCCATACCTGGTAGTATAAATTTTAGATTTCAGAACATAAATTCGTAGAATTTTCAGGTTTAAATTTTCCTCAGAATTTTATTTATTATTTTTTGTCTTACAAATTTTTACGGACTAATTAATCGGGTGACAAAAAATATTACATTAAAACCAACTCTTAATTGCATATGGCTTTTAGTCTAGTGGCATGTGGTAAGTTCACATAAGGCAGCTCATTTGCACAACTAGGAATCGAGTCCCCCGCCTACATTATGTAGGACATTTTTGCTATTGGGGCCGACCAGTTGTGATCCAATATGATTTGCCGTTTGTTTTTTTTTTAGTTAATCAGATTTTCAAAGTTTTTTTTAATGGAAATCTAACATGATTACTATGTTTTAGTGCTATTTTCACAAATGGAAAAGGGCCAAAGTTATTTAATAGTTAATTTGAACATGGTTGGACCAAACTTACATGTCACTGACTAGAATTTTTTCGTACTGTGGAAGAATCTTTGTTCAAATTTTCTAGGAGTGATGTAGAACAAATTAAAAATAAAATCACTTGTATAAATCCATATATGTGATCTCACTCAAAACCCTAATAAATTACCACACTCTCAAGTCCATATATCACTAAAATAAATTCATCCAAAAAACAAAAATCAATGGAGAAATCAAAATCCATGAAGCCTCATGTTATGATGATACCATATCCACTTCAAGGCCATGTAATCCCTTTTGTTTCACTTAGCCATTAAACTCGCTTCTCATCGGCTTCACCATCACTTTCGTCAACACCGATTCCATCCACCACCAAATCTCCACCGCCCGCCACGGTGACGCCGGTGACATCTTCTCCGCCGCCCGGAGCTCCGGACAGCTGGACATACGTTACATCACCATAAACCGATGGCTTCTTTGGACTTTGACCGTTCACTTAACCATGATCAGTTTTTCGAAGGGACTCTCCATGTATTCCCTGCTCATGTCGATGATCTCATCGCCAAACTCTCACGCCGTGATGATGATCTTCTTGTGACTTGCTTGATCGCAGACACGTTTTTATGTTTGGTCATCTATGATTTGTGATAAGCACAACCTTGTTAATGTCTCGTTTTGGACCGAACCTGCCATAGTCCTCAATCTTTATTACCACATGGATCTCCTCATCTCCAACGGTCATTTCAAAACTCTTGGTAACTCTAATCACTCATCTCAACAATATATTAGCTACCTAATTTAATTGTATATAAAGAGCCGGTCTAATGCTATCGAAACACCTTCTTCGATTTTTTTCTTTTCTCTTTTGGTATATTGTCTAGTAATAACAACTATTTTTATTTAATAGTTAAAAAAAACTCGTCAAAGGAAAATGAAAAGATTATATAATTATACAAGATAAGTAAAATCAAAATTTTTAAACTCAGAAAGACAATAATGTAAAGAAAGTTTTTTGGCCCTACTTATTCGAATTTTTTAAATAAAATCTAAAAGTTTGGGGCCCAACTACTAAATTCAATGAACTTAAAAAAATTAGGCCCTAATTACTACTAAAATCTAAAAAATTTGGACAATAATTACTACAATTTTTTTATAAACTCTAAAAAATGTCGGCCATATGTTAAGCCATGATTTATGTGGTTTGGCTTATATCACGGTCCACCAAAAATTGTGAAGATAATTATAAGTTTTTGTATTATTTTGGAAAATAATATAACTTTTGTATTTTTGCAAGTCGGTGACTAGATAGTAGATGATTTTTTGTAGCAACTAAACAATTTGTGGCTAAGTCGCATTTTCCTAAACTTCTCAAAATATATGATTGAAGATGTGTCATAGCCTTGAAACATATAGTCACTGATTTATTTTTGTAGCTACTATCGTGGTTATATGTTTATACTTATTTTAAACCTTTTCTGTGTCTGTATGGATTGTTTGAGTTGTGTAGATATAATATAGTCTAATCACAAGTTTGTCCGATCTAGAAAAACGTTTCACTAGTTTATAAGGTCTTTGATTACATCATTGTTTTTTTTGTTGTTGTGAATTTTATGGTAGATAATCGTGAAGACGTGATCGATTACGTACCAGGAATAAAAGCAATTGAGCCAAAAGACTTGATGTCATATCTTCAAGTAAGCGACAAACACATAGATACAAGTACAGTGGTCTATAAAATATTATTGAGAGCCTTTAAAGACGTCAAAAGAGCAGATTTCGTCTTATGTAACACCGTACAAGAGCTCGAACTAGACTCTCTCGCAGCTTTACAAGCAAACCAACCGGTTTACGCCATTGGTCCAGTTCTCTCAACCGAATCAGTTGTTCCCACAAGCTTATGGGCCGAATCAGACTGTACCGAGTGGCTTAAAGGCCGGTCCATTAAGTCTGTGCTTTATGTGTCGTTTGGTAGTTATGCACATGTTGATAAGAAGGAGATTATTGAGATAGCCCATGGGCTTTTACTTAGTGGGCTTAGTTTTATTTGGGTTTTACGTCCGGATATTGTCGGATCCGATGTGCCAGATTTTCTTCCAACTGGATTTATGACCCAGACTCAAAATCAAGGTCTTGTGGTTCAATGGTGTAGCCAGAGAGAAGTAATTTCGAATCCTGCTGTTGGAGGATTTTTCACACATTGTGGATGGAATTCAATTTTAGAAAGTGTTTGGTGTGGTTTGCCAATGGTGTGTTATCCACTTTTGACTGATCAGTTCACAAATAGGAAGCTTGTGGTTTATGATTGGCGTATTGGGATTAACCTTTGTGATAAGAAGATGGTTACAAGGGACCAAGTCTCGACGAACATTAGAAGAATGATGATGGATGGAGAAACTTCGAGTGAATTGAGAAAAAATATTGAAAAGGTTAAACATCATCTCCAAAATGCAGTTACAGCCGTTGGATCTTCAGAGACAAATTTTAAGTTGTTTGTTGATGATGTCTGAAATAGAATAGAACGTAAACGTGAAGTAGAATCTCATTGAGACATATGATGAAGTTGTATGTCTGAATTTATAAGTGCTAACAAGTCAACAAGACTACCCATGTCTTAATTGTAAGCGCCATAAGCACAATGCTTTTTCTAGAGGGCTTTTCTTCCGAAATGAATATTGGGGATGGAAATAAACTAATCTTTAAAGAATCAAATACGAACATAATATAGCAATTCTTAAGCATAAATTTGTTCTTTTTATTAACCTTGGAAAATCTCTTACAAAAAATCAATGCTCTCAACAATTGTATTCTCTCTTATATTATAGAAGTCACAACTAAATTTCTATCTATATAGAATCTCATAAACCTAAAAGAATCTCTTTAGATAGATTTAGATAACTCCTAAATCTTCTAACTAAGTTATCTTTTTTGGTAGCTTGCTCATCAAGGTTTAACTTTCAAGTTTATCTTCAACAGTCTTCACAAAGTCTTCTTTTGTCGCTGCCGATGTCCATCTTTAAATAAAAGAAGTGTGTGAATGACTCTATGAGTTTCCACAAATGTCAGCTTTTGTTTGTCTACTTTAAAGATTACATTTTTGGCAAAATCAGGTCGCATAACAAGTGCTCGTCAGATGTTTGACGAAATGCATGAGCGATATATTGTGGTGTGGAACACTATGTTGACGAGCTATTCTCATTCGAGTTTATATCAGGAAGCTATATCGATTTTTAGCAACATGAGATTCTTTGATGCTAATCTTGATGGTTATTCGTTTACAGCAATCTCAAGTACTTGTGCGAGTCTAGGTGATGTTATATTCGGAAGAAAAATTTAGCCTTTAGTTATCCGGTCTGGGTACGGTGCATTGTTGCCCATTGATAATTTGCTTATTGACATGTATGGTAAGTGCTCTGATAACTTAAGCACAAATAGAGTGTTTCGAAATATGTGCAATGATAATAGAAATGAAGTAACTTGATGCTCGCTTTTGTTTGCTTACATGAATGTTGGACAACTTGACTCTGGGCTCGATATTTTTGTTTAGATGCCGAAAAGGGTTGCATTTGCGTGGAATATAATGATATCAGGTTATGCTCAGTTTGGAAAGGTGAAATCTTGTTTAAGGCTATTCAAAGAGACTCTGGCGACTGATGCTGAACCAGATTGTTATACATTTAGTTCTCTGATGAATTCTTGCATTGATTTATCAAACCTGGTTTATAGATGGATAGTACATGCTGTTATAGTGAAAAGCGGGTGAGATTCTGCGGTGGAGATAAATAATTCTATTTTGAGTTTCCACGCAAAAGTAGGTTGCAAAGATTACGCCGTGAGAGAGCTTGATACTGTCAAATTCACGACTCATGTTTATTGGAACTCTATCATTGACGCGTGTATGAAAATAAGAGAAGCATATAAAGCTCTCGAGGTATTTCATTTGGCTCCTGAAAAAAATAGTGTTACTTGGACAACTATGATTGCAAGATTTGGTAGTAATGGAGATGGAAAGCAAGCACTGATATTTTTTCTTGAAATGATGAAATCCGGAGTGGATTCTGATCATATTACATTTGGTGTTGCTCTTCACGCGTGTTCTGGTTTAGCACTTTTAGGGACATGACAAAATGATCCATGGTTATTTAATCCATCATGGCTTTCAAGGTTATGATTATGTTGGTAATGCCTTGGTTAATTTGTATGCCAAATGTGGGGATAATCAACTAATCAAACCTTGCTTTTGGTGATATAGCTTACAAAGATTTCGTATCTTGGAACACATTGTTTTTTCGCATTTGGTGTCCACGGGCTAGCAGATCGAACTCTAAGTCTATATGAAAAAGATGGTTGCATCAGCGGTTAAACAAGGAAAATGTGACATTCATTGGATTGCTGACAACTTGCAGCCATACATGCCTTATAGAGGAAGGTTGTAGGCTATTTGAATCCATGGTAAAAGATTATGGAATCCCATTGGAAGTAGATCATGTAACATGTATGATAGATATGTTTGGAAGAAGTGGCTATCTAGCAGAAGCAAAGGGCGTAACTAAAACATACAATTCACTTGTCACCAACATTAATAATAACAGTTCATGGGAAGCTCTTTTGGGTGCTTGTTCTACTACACATTGTGACACAAATTTCGGTAGAGAAGTCAGCAAAGTTCTAAAGGTAGCAGAACCTACTGAAGAAATGAGTTTTGTTCTGTTATCCAACTTGTACTGCTCGAGTGGGCGGTGGAAATATGCAGAAGATGTGAGGAGAGAAATGATTGAACGAGGCATGAAGAAAACACAAGGATGTAGCTGGATTGAAGTAAGACACAAAGTTTCAATTTTTGTAGTCGGCGACTGTTCGCACTCACGCGTGAAAAAGCTTTCTGATACTTTGAACTGCCTTCACCATGAAATGAGAAACCAAAAGACTTTCGTACCTCATTGATTGGAGTATTATAGACACTGATATAAATACTCATCACTCAATTCATACGTGAAAGTTAAGTACTTATTATAGTTAAGTTGATAAGCTAGTTGTATCATTGGTTTATGTGAAGAACGTCAATATATGGAAAAGGAACAAGAAGTAAAGTGGTAGAAGAAACCTTTTGTCTCTTAGTGGTCCTGAAGAAGACTTGGACCCAAATATAGTCTCTTACTAGATAAATAAGGTGAAGTCGTTATATCTTTGGTTTCCGTGTCCACAACAAAAAAAAAAAGATCAGGTTGGTTGCTGTTAACAATGGGTTTGTTATCTGTTTACTTGCATGTACTAGTGTTTGCTTTTAGTTTCTCATGGTTGTGGAAATCTCTCATGATTGGCAAGTCACACATTACTATTATCGTTTAGTGAGATGTATGAACAAACTTTTAGGCCTGGATAAGGAAAACATTACTATGTCGTGGGTATGCCTGCTAGAAATATATATGGAAGGAAAGATACGGGGAAGTTCTGCAATTACAATCAATCCAAAATACATTCTTTGGAAGAATGAAAAGTTGCCAAATGCTAAAGAGCAAGGCAAGTGGAAAGGATGTAATGAAAAAAAAAAGGAAAATAAGCATAATGGCAAAAAAGGCGATCGAAGTCGTGAAGGACAAAGAAAATAATTCTAAGTTCAAAAATTCGGACTCGCCGAATCCCCCATCACAAAATCCAGGGATCAATTACATGTGCAGAGAGTCAAAATTATTTTGTGACTCCGTAAATGCGATAAAAGAGCATCAAAGAAAAGCAAAGTTGCTTGAAAACTCGACACCATCTTTAATGTTTGGTCTTGATCATGTCTTGACATTCAAAGAGAGTGAAAGATTAACACTAGATAACCCCCATGATGACACATTGATAATAACTCTAGACGTAGGAGGATCGAGCTGCGTCGTAAAATGATTGATATGGAAAGTCATGTTGACCTCCTCTTCTATGATGCTTTCAGACAAATGGGATTTGAACAATATGAGCTTGGTGGAGAAAAGTGTCGCTACTAGGATTCACTAGCGTTACATCGATGTCCCTTGGAATAATTTCTTTTCCAGTAATTGCTCGTGGACAACGTAAGATCATAAAATTCGTAATAATAGATAAACATGCTCCTTACAGTGTAACACATGGAAGACCATAGATATATTCCATGAAAGTGGTCCCATGAATGTTGTGTGAAGTTCCCAAAAGAAAATAGAGAGGTCGGCTTTCCGTGGAAATTAAAAAGCAGCACGATGATTCTATATGGAAAGCCATCGCCAAGCGCAAAAAAAACTCTTTGTTGCAGCTAGAAAGGACCAAAGACTTCTGATTACAATTTAATTTAATGCTTTTTTTTTATTTCCTGAAAACGATCCCAGGGGGTGCAGATTCATAATAGGCATATCGAAATTATTGTACGTCAAATAACATCAAAAGTTTTGGTTTCAGAAGAGGGAATGTTAACATGGCTTGTTTACAAAAAATCCAGGCAAATCAAAAAAATTTCGGAGATAACAAAGACATGTATCTCACATGTTGAACCAATAGCGATATTACCCCGAAACTCATAAAGGGTAGTCAATATCGGAGTCGATCTCAACCAAAGCATACGAGAGGAGCTAATTATTTTTGCATGGTTTATGGAGGATATGCATGGGATCAATCTCTCGACTACCTTGCGTGAATTGAATGTCGATCTGACATACAAACAAAAGAGATGAAAACAACAGACCTGAAAAAGTTAATGCTGTATGAGACGAGGTAGCCAAATTAGTAAATAACATATCTATACGCAACGTAAAATACCTGGATTGGCTCGAAAATCCAGTAGTGGTAAAAAAGAAAATCGATAATTGGAGAACTTGCGTAGATTTCACAGACTTGAACAAAGCATGTCCTATAGAAAAATATTCTTTACCGCATATCCATTGGTTTGTCAAGGTGATCGCAGGACACGAGTTTTTGTCGTTCATCAACACATTTTTTAGGATATAATCAAATCCTATTGAACCCCAAACAACCAGGAAAAACCAGTGTTCATAGCCGATGGCGGGACTTACTATTACAACATAATGTCTTTCGGACTAAAAAACGTTGGTGAAATACCAAAGACTGGTGAATAAATTGTTTGCAAACTAAATCAGAGAATCAATGGAAGTCTTCATCGACAATATGTTAGTCAAATCTTAGCGTGCATCTGGTAATGTGAAACAATTCAATGTTTTCTTTGACATAATAAACCTTATATGACATGAAGCTGAACCCAGTGAAGTCTTCATACAGTGAGAAGTCTGGAGAATTTCTAGGTTACCTCGTCACCGAAAGCGGAATGGATGCAAACCCAAGAAATACTCGAGAAGTACAAAGATTAACCGACATGATCACGACTATAAACCATTTTACCTCGAAGTCAACAAACAAATGTCTTCCCTTTAATAAGCTTTTAAAAAGAAACAAAAAATTTGATTGGGGAGTGGATTGCGAATTAGCTTTTGGTGAGCTTAAGGCATATTTACTAGAAAAGCCAATAAAAAGGGAAAAATTATATTTATACCTCGCAGTATCAGGCGCTGCAGTTAGTGGAGTGCTTGTGCGAGAAAGTACAAAACGAACAAAAACCAATATATTTCATCTATAAAACATTGGTAGACGCCAAAACACGATATCCAACAATGGAAAAGTTGGTCTTAGCGTTGGTAACCTCAACCCAAAAATTGAGACCATATTTCTAATCCCACACTATCGTGGCTATGACCTTGCAACCATGGCAGTTAATACTCCATAGCGAGATATAATCGGGAAGGTTCGCAAAATGAGTTGTGAAATTAAGTGAATACGATATTAAATATAAAATGAAAACGAGAGCGAAATCGCAAATTCTAGTAGATTTCTTAATCGAACTAGTCCAACATGATGGACAAAGCGGAGCTCCTATTAATATATGGTTGTTATATGTGGACGGCGCTTCGTCAAGGTTAGGGGGCCCGAGATTAGTCTCACCACAAGACAGACTCATCGAGTAATCCTACCAATTAAGCTACGAAGCCTCCAACAACGAAGCAAAGTACGAGGCAATTCTGGTTGGGTTGAGTATTTGAAGCCTCCAATAGTGCCTTATATACTCTATTTAGATCTAGCTCCCGGTGGTCCCAACGAGAGAGCTAGATTACTAGCAGAAATCCATAGGGGACTACGAGGCAATCATTCGGGTGGTTGAGCTCTCTAATTACAGATCAAATGACAAGGTTAGTATTGGCCTAGGATGTTAAGTGATAGTAACATCTATGCAAGAAAATGAAAAAAAGTTAGCGACACCCCCCCCATCAAAACACATCGAGCGAAGAGCTTGGGACGACATTAATACCATATCCGTTCATGAAATGGGTGATACATGTGGTAGGGGCCATTATGACTGTCACAAACTACTTCACAAAGTCGGTTGAAGCTGAAGCTAACCAACAAATAACAAGGAAATAAGTAAAAGATTTCTTATGGAAAAACATTATTTGTAGATAGGGCTGCTCGTAGAAATCATAAGTGATAAAAAAACAAACCTTACATCGTAACCAGTCAGAGCCCTCTATGATAATTGGAAGATCCGACTAAGGACATTAATACCAAGATATCTACAAGGCAACGGCTTGACAGAGGCAAAAAACAAGACAAAATTGAGTAATCTCAAAAAAAACTTAACGACTTAAAACTCTCAGTGGTCAAGCAAATTAAACAGTGTGCTTCGGGTCTATCGAATAACCCCAAAGAGTGCAACATAGGAAACTCCGCTCTCCCTAGCATATAACATCAAGGAAATGGTACCAACCAGGGTGTCGGTACCAAGCTCGCAGCTGATAATTTATAGTTAATCAAAGAAAGTAGAGATCAAGAAATGATTAGAATGCAAAACTATCAACAAACGATATCTCACTTTTACAACTCAAAATAGGCCAAGTAAATTATGGCAGGGAGTGCTTGTTCTCAGAATAGGATTCAAGAACACAAGATAACTCAATGATAGAAAGCTAAGTGCAACTTGTGAAGGACCACACCTAATTAACTAAGTCAAATCAAAAGACGTCTATAAGTAAAAAGATGTTGAGATAGGAAAATTGGAGATTAGCTCGTGGAATGTGATGAATCTCAAAAACTTTTATGCCTAACACTCTAAATTTAAAACCAATTACAAAGGCTTGATCCCTAAATGGGAACATAGGCATTTTGATCCATTCGAACCCAACCACAAAGAAAAAAAATAACAATAATTCAGAAATTCGTTAAGTAAAAAACAAAGATAAAATGAGCAATAAAGGATTATAAACCTAAAATCATTCGAGGTACTGGGCCATTGAAGACCAGAAAATATTGTCATTAAAAGAAATAAACTAAAAAAACGAACAAACATAAATAATGTTCGAAGAAATTTTAAGAGGTGAAGGAAATTCAAGGCCTAGGTGTAAGGCTCCTGATGCTTTGGGCTGTGTTGTTCCCGCTCCGAATACACTGTTGCTTCGTGATCATATAGGTCAAGAGTAACAACCTCTTGAGACCTACCCAAAGGTGGAAGATCTTAAGTTCTTGGGTAAAGAATGAACAACAAAAGAGCTACCATCATCCGTTGTAACTGCTCCTTCTAACCTAAGCAAAGCGGCAATTTATAAGGAAGAAAAAGCCCCAGTACGAGGAGAACCACCATGCAAGAAAGGAAGTCTAGGAAACGCCAAACTGGCCAGGACCAAGTCAGGTTCCTTGACGACCTCTATCCTTTTGTCAGAGAGGACAATTCCCCACTCAACGCATGTTGGCTTGAGTACTTGCCAACCAGAATCAATCCGCCAAGCTCCCAATTAGCATCAAGCTTGTGGTACTCATAAACGAGTTCCCAGTCATTTTACTTTTTAACCCAGCTAGCTTTATGTCGTCCACTAACTTGCGGTTTTCAACTTTAAGTTGGTAGATCATAGCTTAAGCATCTTAATCCTTTTGGGGCTTTACCTCGTGCAATTCAGCCTCAAGCTTGCAAGAAGATGCCTAACCTTAAGCCTCTCGATGTCAACCTTACTTTTCTCACTCTTGAGCAAAGAGTTCCTCGACCATACCTCGTAGACGAAGCTGATCTCATTGCTCCTGAAGGTTAGAAAAATGCGACTTCCGTGAGTAAAGTGAATCTTTAGAAGCAACATATCTTAATAGCACCGTAAAGGCACTAAAAAAATAATAATAATAATAAATAAAAAGAAAAGAAGAAATCTATTAAATACCACCAAAAGATCCTTAGACCACCTCCAATGAGGTATCTAATCAGAGTTTCTTAACAATTAATTGTATTTTTTAAAGAAAAAAATGGTTTAATTAGTGAAGAACCGTTTCTTAGAAGGGAGACTTAAGAATTATTAATAGACGCACACGTGTCGAGCATAGATTAGACAAGATTTTTGGCTGAAAAAAAAGAGAAGCGAAGGGTCTCGATGGCTTGCCTCATTTCCCCCAATAATTTTTTTTCCTTCCGCCTCCCCTCTTTGGCTATTTTGGCGTGATATCACCTATAGAAGGCGAGACAAAATCGAAGGGATTCACCATCGATAGTGATAGATAGTCAGAAGGGAAGAGGCGGTGAGCATTTCTATGGGGAATTGCTGCTCCGATGTTTCCTCCGGCGTTGGTGCTATAGTCAGCGTTGGTACTACTATCTCAAGTCCAGAGGTTTCAATGGACTCTTCTCTCATCTCGAGGTTCTCTTCTCCATCATTCATTTCTTCGCTCGCGAATTAACTTTTTAACATATATAAAAATTTGTATATGTGTGTCTCTTCTTTCGTATGATGAAGACTTGAAATTTTGATTTTCAGTGTATCTAAGGATTTATGTTTGTCTTTTGCAGTTATCTTCCAATATGCGAGACGAATACGTGTTCTCTAAGGTTCGTTGTTATTCGGAAATTGTGGCTCCTTTCTTTAAAATTTGAGTTTAAGATGAAGAAAGACATTGTCTCTATGAAGTTATCTCAAAATAGTGTACATATCTAGTCGTTTGTTATGTTGGACTTCATTTTCTCTAGTAAGGTCGCATGTTGGTAGTTCTAATTACCATGGAAATAGAGAGGCTTGCTTTTGCTGAGACATTAAGATTCTACAGAATGTGCCTTACACAAGAGATACAAATTGAATATATCATCGAACAGAAATAAATTTGAGGAAAACAAAATGTTGTGGAGCCTTAGATAACTTCTGAATTGTGATTACCAACAACACTCGTCTCGATTTTGTGGCCTATTTTTACATTTTTATTTACTTGTTGGTTGCGTGACAAACTTTTCTTTGTTTTCCCTCAGAGTGATCCTAAGGTGGTTGTTTATAGAAAAGAAGCATATGGAATATTTACTGAAATGTTCAGCAGTGAAGACATTGTTGTAAGATTCTACATCTTATGTGACTGACGAAAGATATAAAACTTCTGAACTTCACCTGAAATGTATATGACTAATTATGTTGGTTGTTTATACACAGCTTTCGTGTGTATGATGTTGACACTCAATTCCATAATTCAAGAGAGAAGGTAATTGCTTATTTCCTGTCTGCATTTTATAATGTCAATACTGCATATGGTTAAAAGAATTCGGTGTGTTGAGGCCTCACCACTCAAAAACTCCTCATTTTCTTACACAAGTTGCTATATATTTCTTTCGTTAGAACTGATTCATACAAGTGGCAAGTAATACTTGGGTTGTTATATGTTTATGTCTTATGTAATCATTGAACTTAATATGTCTCTTCTAAGCATTATCAGCATTTTCAAGATTAGTTGCTTTAACTGATGATTCCAAGCTTTGTTTTGATAGGTTTGGGATGTGCTAAGCAACAAAGATGTGGTTGAAGTTGTAGCATCAGCTTCAAGAAGGGCATCAGCAGCTAGGCTCGTGGTTAATGCAGCTGCACACGAATGGAAGCTAAAGTACCCGACTTCAAAAATGGACGATTGTGCAGTGGGTTGTTTGTGGCACTAGGCATCACCATGGGAGTTTCTGCTACATGTTCTTGTAGCTACTGAAGAAGTTCCAGAAGACTTGATCTTGGTAATGCAATCTTTCTCAATCTTTTAAATGTAACAATTCCTATATGATATATCTTATGCATGTACTTATTTGAGTTTGTTTAATTTCAACTGTCCCTATCATCATCACATTTGGAAGCTTGTCAGTTTGTTGTTAATGACCATGCAGCTCAGCTATGCCTTCGGATAGTCATGTAGCCTGAAGAACTAGCTTCAAAATCACTTGACTTAGAAAGAAATGTGACTATTCTACATTTGTAATGCTTCATTCATACATTTGTAATGATTATGTAACAAAAAACACAATGCATTTTACATTGTATTAACATTAGTTGTAATTTTTTTGTAAAAATTTTAAAAACTTTGTGTGGGGTTCTACCATTGGAACCCCACAAAACTTAAGAACCTCATTAGAGGTTCTTAAGTTATTATTTACATTATAAATAAGTTAAGAACCTCATTAGAGGTTCTTAATATTGGAGATGCTCTTAGTTATCTAAGAATCCTCAATGGGTTCAAGAGTTCCAAAAGATTTCCCAAGATGCATATCTTTTAGACAACAACAACAAGCTTGCCAAACCCTCTTGCCTTTACCTTTAGATGTAGATGAGCTAGCGGACCGAACAATAACAGGCTAGGGAGGATTATTTTGAACCATTATTCCCTAAAATAATATAAGTCAAACAAAAGCATACAAGGATACTTAGTAAAAAAGGATAAGAATTCACGCAAAACAACCAGGGGAAGAAAGTTGTTGTGAATCAGCCCAAGAGCCCAAGTGATATGCTCCGGAGTGAAAGTATCCCAATCAATAGGCCTGCTCTGAAATTTTGTTATTAGGGCCTCTAATTCTTTAGAATAAGGTACCGAAAGATTCTCTGCGAACCAAAACAAGAAGAAACGTTCAAAACATAAACAAATCATTCCCAAGCAAATAAAAGTGTATTAACAAAATTAATAACAAATAAAAAACTAAACTAAGTATTAAAAAAAGTAAGCATAGTCATAGAATAACTTGGGATACGTATCACCAATCGAGCTGGACGAAATCGTGAACAAAAAAATACTTATATGTCTATTCAGTATCCTTATTCAGAAGTCCCTCAATGACCTTCCGATATTTTCTAGGAGATAAGTATCGCGTTCCAGCCCCTTTGCTGTCAAAGTTAGGATTCCTTTTCATGGAATAAAAATTAACGATATTGGAAATTTTCATGTACATTCGGATCTCAACACTGCGAACGAGCATTCCCAGAATGATGTGAAGCACAAAGGGGCACATTTGAGAGAACATTACCCAAATACCCACTAGTATTCGAGTGAAAGAATTCCAGATTGGGAAATTGAGAGTGTACTCCATGAAAGAAATAGAATACGCACAACTCGAACAAGCTAAGGGAAATTCCGTTGTAAAATAAGGACAAAATAATTTAACCTCGACACCCCGAGGAAAATGACAACTCGCTTGAAGATCAGCGACTTCAGCTTCACTAAGTGAAAAACGCGAATGCGGAAACTTATAAGGGATTATCGGAGCGTTAGGATTCGACGGTTTGTTTTTTACCGCAAGTTGTAAGGGATTGTATAGCTGATTCTGGCTTTGTCAAGGCGGTCAAAATTCACCGGAAACCTAGAAGAACGAAGAATCGATTCCGACTTCGAAGATTTTTGGTGCGACGAGGAATTAGAAACTTTGTCGCGTTTAAAAGCCCTACGACTACTTCTAGACTTAGACTCAGAAGATGTTCGACGAGAACATGATGACATTATGATAGTTAGAAAGATAAAGCAAAGCAAAGTACATAAAGTACGGAGTAGAACATGAGCCAAAATCCAAGCAAATCAACTAAGAGAATAATGAAAAAGGAAGACAAAGTAATAGTAATACCTTCACAAATGGCAAAAGTTTTTGACGAGACTATACCAAAGAAGAGATACTTTAGGAACTTCCTTCACAAATGCTAATCGACGTACATGTGTCACTCATCCACTAAAAGATAAAACCCGTGTGACACAAGTGCCAAGATCAACAGACGAGAATTAATTGAGTAATCCAACGGCTTGGAATGAGAGACCCTTCAAATCAACCACCCAAATCAATAGCTGATAATAAAAGAGAAAAATTCAATGGTTCGGATTCAAATAGATTGTCTAATCAAAGAGTTAGACGACCTGCTTTGATCAAATCCGGTCTAACGAAAGAAAGTGCAAAACATTTGTTTCAAAGATTTCTAGTAAAAGAACATGCAAAGCAAGTATGTCAATTAAGTCAACACGTTGACACTACGGGAAATAATCCATTTAAATCAACATGTTGAAGCATTACAAAGTAATTCACATTACAAAGTAATTCAATATAAAAATTAGTATTCCACTAGAACACAAAAACTAATAAAGCTCCTCGGTAATCAATATGACAGCACGGTGAAGGAACTTTGTCAAGGTTACTCCCAAAATTATTCATCCCAATCGGGATCCCGTCAGTATCAACCTCCATCAAAGTGGCAAAATTATCTGAAAACGAAGGATGTAAGCCATGATTGGGGTCTGGAAGCTCGAACTTGCATTACATCGCTTCTAATTCGAGATCCTCATTCTTTTACTTAGATTCAAGTTGACTGATCGAGAGAGCACCATGGTTAATCATGTTAATAAGAGATAGCCTTGCCTTTGTAAGGACCTGATCAATCTGAAAAGTCTCACAATCCCTCTGGAGATCAGATTTCTCTTTCGAAGATACGCGAAGTTTTTTATCGCTAGTGGAAAACTAGTCCTTAATGGCACAAACGACATCAGTCATTGCTTATTCTTGAGCGAAAAGCATCTTTTTCTTCTCATCGTTAAGAGCAGTAGAGAAATTAGCAGCAACTTTCTCAGCCTTCATAGAGCTGCTTTTTAAACTCACAAATTTTGGTTTTGAGACGATCAAATTCAGTAACACGCTCCAAAAGAAAAACATAAAGCATTGACCATCACAATTTTTTTTTTTAAAAAGTTAGAAAAAAAACCTAAAAGTTAAAGAAAAAGGACAAGAGCGACGTCAGTCTAATATTTCTTACGTTTTAAATTATCAAATTGATCTTACTCATATTTTGTCGGTTTTGAGCTCATTATTATGGTTATATTTGGAGAATTCATTTGTGTTTTATTGAGATTTCAGGTCAAAAACGTTCAGAGTTGGAATCATGCTTGAAGGTGGACTTTGGAGAAGTTTGAAGCATTTTCTGGTATTTTCCACGAGAGGAAGGATCGATCGATCAACACAAGGGTCGATCGATCAGTACTTTAACAGAGAACATGCGCACAATCTGAAGAACGACTTGGCTTCTGAGAGATCGACTCATTATCCAACGATCGATCGATCAACACAAGGATCGATCGATCGATGCCCTTCGAAGAAACCTAATTTCACGATTTTTCAGCTCTTGTTTTGGACCTATAAATACTTTTTCCTATTTTATTTTTAGAGGTTTCTTTGAGTTGTTGAAAAACGATTTTTACAGAAGTTTGAGAGTTTGTAAGCTAGGAAGAAGATCTCTTCACACTTGAGAAGAATTTTTGAATCCTATTTCTCTTTATTAATGCAATTTCAGTTTCAGTATATCCTGATTTGCTTGATTCATTATTCTATGTCTGAGTAGATCTTAGATCGGATTTAGGGATTCTAGGGTTTTAGAATTCACTGTCAGGGAACAAATAGGATTAATGAATAGATGATTCTCCTTCTAATACTTGAGTTTAATGCATAGATTAGCCTGATCACCTAGTTGATGATTTTAGGTTGTTAACTTTCCAGAAGATTGTTAAGAACTAGAACTAGATTAGAAGAGAAATTCCTTCACTACCAACGCGAGTTGATGCTAGGTTGGGTTGTGGGTTTCTGAACCTAAGCGATAAAGCCTACTTGTAATATGAAACCAACGAGAGTTAGGACTTGTAGATTATTAATAGAGGGGTAGATTCAGTGAGAGTTGGTTTATCTTTATTTGTGTTGAAGCCAAAAATATAATTAGAATTGTTCCTGAATAATTTCCCTGACAAGAGTTCTAACTCCTGAATGAATACCCGACATCCGATTGCTTTAGTCATTTGATTACATTCGCGTTTAAGTTGTTAGTATTTACTTCTCTTATTTTGATTGATATAGCTTGCGATTCGATAGAAGTCGAAAGTGTAATCTGGTTCTCTGAGGAATTCGACCCCTAAATACTATTATGTTTGATGTGCACTTGCAGTAGGATATATGGTTAAAACTCGTGTTATCACAAATAGAGGGATAGAACAACCCCTAGACTTGCAATGACGAAGGAAGATCCCCATTCTATAATGATCCTTAATAATAGACCACTTACGATCTTGCTTAAAGTCCCATCCGTATCGGGAAGCATTACTGGAAACCAACGCATTTTGAAGCATATTGACGATCATTGTTTGGAGAATCAGCTCGAGCACGCTTGGGAGATGTCCCACGAGCTCCACCTCTAACAGTTGGAGATGTGCATGCATTCTGAGCAGAGGACATGGGTCTTAGGATCCACGTCGGCCATATTAGACTCTGCAGAAGGCCCAACTGATTTCTCTGATGGAGGATCAGAAGACTGAGTCCAGAATTTCGTTTTCAGAGAAGATGAAGAACCTTTCGGACTTACCAACTAGAAGCCAAAACAAGTACACATAAACAAAACACCACCCGCTAAATATTAAATCTATAACAATACTTGTTCAGCAGAAGGAAAACCTTGCCCTTTTAAGGTGAGCAATAAGGTTTAGAAGCCTAGGTTCTTCTGTTTCTCTACTGGACGAGGTGGTAGGGTTTCTCATGGGGCATGTGATAAGAAGAGTAGTCATAAAAAGACTTGGCGAACATATGCCCGGTTTAACATACTCATATATGTATGACGACTCTTAAACTGGTGAAGTAAAGACCTTAGCGATTCAGAAGAAATAACGGCATCGAAGCGAGCTGATCAAACAAAAAAGGACAAAAATTAAGTTAGCTCGACACTTAGTAATAAAAAAATCAAACAAAAAACAAGCTAAAGCTAATAAGCTTCCCTCGAAACGACAAACAATTCTAACCAATATTGCTATATTTTGTAGTAAGAATCTTTTTTTGTGGGAAAGACCCAATGGAGAACTCATTCGAATTAAAGGTTGAGAACCTCTCCCTCCAATCATCCTCATGGTAAGGAAGCTCGGAAACGACTTTCATTCCTTTATTAGGAACAAGGTAGATGTATGGGCGACGATCAAAACGTTTGATCTGGAATAAGTGCTGAAAAACCGTCAGGCATATTGTTTTCTCGCACTCCGAGGCAATGTGGAAGATAACCAAAGAGAGGAATAGAGGTAGGTGTAAGTTTAAAAGAGACAGACCAAGAGAATGAACCAGTTCAAGCAGCGGATGAGATATCAGAAAGATGAGATTGCAAACGTCAAAATACAAAGTAGATCCAAACATATAATCAGAAGGAAAATCTTCCGAAGAAGTAGGATAATGAAGGTCAATGGACCTATGAATGTGGTGACGCAAGCGAAAATTTACAAGATCCTGAACAGTTAATGATCCGTAATTTGAACGCGATGGACGACAAGGAGGGAACAATTCCGACCCAATTAGGGCATCAAGGCTAACTGCCTCATCAGATGACGACAACGCAACGAGCAAGAAATAGAAAAAAACAAGCCGAAAAAGGAAAAGAAGATATAAAAGAAAAGGGGGCGATAAGATACTAAAAGCTAAAACGAAAAGGATTAAATAAAAAAGACTATGGTGAAACCCGAACCGTTTTGGCTACCAAAGAGCCAGTAGCAAGTAATCGTTTAGACATACAAATGCCCGCAAGTTATGTAAGAGAGAGAATCCTATCTAGGGAATTGTGTAGAAATTAAGAGTAGTGTTGATAATCGAAAGAAGGAGAAGCACATAGTAAGAAAGCTAAGGCGTAGAAATTTATATGGAGAGGTTGATATGATCGACTCTAACAAATCCGGCTGGATAAGTTTAAACTCAACAAATTTTCAAAATTCAAAAAAATTGCAAGGAAAGCCGAGAAACAAGCAGCGGGATAGAGAATCGTAAGAGCTCCCCTAGGGAATTTGCTAAGGAAGCTAGGGGCAACTGTTGATACCGGGTCTTACTTAGTTCGACCCGCTAAGGTCCATTAAGCACGCTAACCCGCAAATGGTAGCGGAACAAGGAAAAACATGCCATTTAAACTCGACCCATAATTAGAAGGGCAATTAAAGAAAAGAAGTGGTGATTAGCTCTGAGGAGACATGCCACGTGGCGAAGAAGAATAGTGATGAAAGAAGTTGAACGGAACGAAGGAAGTAGAGAAGAAAGAGGAGCCAAATTCAAATCATGGGAGATATAAATGAAAAGAGAAAGAAAAGAAGAGAGGCACGGGAAAAACTCCTAGAAGACTAAAATCAGCTGAAAGTGTTATGAACATCAAATTTAACTTTTGTAACTGAGCTTGTTTAATCAATATAATCATCGATTTTTATCCCTTATTTTTTTAACTTTTGCTACCTCGCAAATTATCAAATCTCGGTTAATTGATTAATATAATCAATTTTTGTTTTTTATGCGATGTCACTATCTTGAATTTAACTCAAAGAATAAATATAAATATTAAACTGTTTGACCTAAAATATTTTCCTTTTTTTTTTCTCGCTAAAATCTTGTTTTCTTTTATTGTTTGCTATTAATATTTTGAGAATAACAAAAAAAATGTAAATGAAACGTATATATCTTACTATTATCTTTTTTTTTGTCTCTTTATATGAAAATGAAAAATATACATTAAAAGATTCATTTTTTAGTCGAAGACAAATGATTTTTTTTTTTTTTACAATGATATAACCAAACAATGACAATCAAATCACAAAATAGATACCCGTCCTAACCTGGTTAGAGCATCAGCTTTATAATTTAATTGTCTGGGAATGACCGATAAACAGCAAGAAGAAAACCGTAGACTCAGTCTTCGAAACTCTTCCTGGTATGGTAAGAACGCCGGCCACTCCTCTGGTTGCTCGATTATAGAAAAGATCGTCTCACAGTCTGTCGAGATCTCTACTTCTTAGATATGTAGCTCCACAAGTGCTCCCAACACCCATATTACTGCCTCACACTCCGCATGAAGAGCTGATAAACATCTATGAATCCTGATCGATCCCGAGCATATTCCTTCCACCGAATCTGGAAAGCAAACCCAACCGACTCCTGTGTAGAGGTCGGTATCCTTCCAGGACGCGTCCATGTAGCATTTATAGTATGTGAAACTTAGATTGGTTGTGGTAGAGAATATCAAGTGTTCCTTGATCCTCTCAAGGTTATAAACCCTCAGTTCACGCGGAACTGTACTAAGTTGACGGGCCATAGACCATTCATTGTACTCTGTTGTGGCTCAACTTGTGTTAAGCAAAACTCGTTTCGCGCCTTCCATCTATGCCAAATAAGCCAGGGAAAGCGGGCAAATTCTATCTGATGTTTTGCACGTGAAAGCAAATAATCTAGATTGTACCCAACTGATTCTCCCAGGGATAATCCGAGAGGACTAGGTATCGCTGATACGACCCAAACTTGAAGTGCTGGTGGACATTCAAATAACATATGGTATATTGATTATATACCCGCCCCACATCTTGGGCACCGCGTATCGTTGCTAAGACCACGTTTTACCAAATTTTGATACACTATTGTGCATCCTGACAACGCCTGCCAAAGAAAGTGTTTTATATTGGAGGACAATCTAACTTCCAGCATACCTTATGTCGCAAGTCGAAAGAAGGGCCATATCGGCACTCATCCATATCTCTTACTCTACCAGTTAATTTATATATCCAGACTTGACCGTATATCGACCTGATGTCGTATAATGCCAACCCCAATAATCCTGCTTCGGGCATACCGATATTCTGATTGCCAGAATCAGTTGGGCATCCTTCTGCCCAAAATATTGTCGAACGAGAATCTTATTCCACTGCCCTGTTCGACGATCTATAAATTGATCTACCGTCAGATCTCGAAATATGTGTAATTCTGATCTTTCCGTTGTCCTCGGAACCACGTCTGGTATCCAATGATCCTTCCAAATACCAATTATTCTACCATCTCCCAGTTTCCTAATTAAACCTTGTGCTAGCAAAGGTCGTGCCGACATAATACTCCGCCAGCCATAGGACACAGTTCCACTAACAGTTGCTTTCATAACGCTCGTGTCCCTATAATACTTCCCCTTTAAAACTCTCGCTAACAGTGAATCTGGACACTCCATTAGTCTCCACACCTGTTTAGCTAGAAGAGCCGAATTAAAATCCCCTAGCATTCGAAAACCCAACCCTCCACTGGATTTTGGTTGACATAAATCTTTCCATTTTTTCCAATGGATACCTCTAGTAGACCCAAAGCTGGACCACCAGAAATTAGCTATAGCAGACTAAACTTTTTGAAGAACAGTCCTCGGAAGTCTATAACAACTCATCACTTACGTTGGTGAAACTGTCAGTATAGACTTTATCAAAATCTATTTCCCCGCTTTGGATAAGAATTTATTAGACAAAGTAGATAACCGTGCCTGCAGCTTGTCAGCTACAAAAGCAAAAAATTTCGCTCTAGACCCTGCTACTATTTCCGGGAGTCCTAAATACTGTCCTAGACCATCCTTTTTACTAATTCCGAAAATTTGTTGGATCTCTCTTTGAACGTCCAGCCCAACATGCTTCCCAAATTGTATCGATGACTTGTCAAAATTAATTTTTTGACCTGACAAACTCTCATATTCATCGAGTATCTTTAGAATATATGTTGCCTCTGCTTTGCTTGCTTGACAGAAAAATAGCGTATCATCCGCAAAAAGAAGATGCGAAATCGACAGACTAGATCTTGCCACTTTTATCCCAGTAATGGAATTATCCTCTCTTGCCTTCATCATTCCAATTATTAGAACCTCCGTGCATAAGATAAAAAGATATGGGGATAAGGGATCCCCTTGACGTAACCCCCTCATAGGAGTAATATGTCCTCCTGGGACCCCATTGATTATTACCGAATACTCTACGCTTGTAATACACCACATGATACACTTTATCCATTTGTCATAAAAACCCAGATTTTCCATTATCTTACTTAGAAAGTTCCATTCCACTCTATCACATGCTTTACTCATCTCCATTTTTATTGCCATGAACTTGCTGATTATCGACTTATTTGTGCGTAACGCATGAACCATCTCCTAGACAATCAGAGTGTTATCTGAAATCAAACGACCACTACAAAATCTGACTGTGTCTTTGACACAATCATAGGTAAAACTCGTTTTAATCGTAACCCTAATATTTTGGTGACCAATTTATACCCTATATTACACATACTAATAGGCCAAAATTCTGTCATCTTGGTCGGACAAGGTACCTTAGGTATAAGAAAGATATTTGTCTTATTTAAATCCCTATAAAAAAACCCCGTTTTTAGGAAATTATCCACAAGTAAAATTAGGTCATTCTTTACAATCTCCCAAGAAGACTGGAAAAACACAGTTGTCATTCCATCTGGACCTGGAGTCTTATCAGGATCCATTTGAAACAGAGCAATTTTGACCTCCTCCTCAGTAATAGGTCTCATCAGTAACTGATTATCCATATATGTGACTTTACGCTCTAAGTTATGTAAACGAACTTGTTGTGCTCTAGTTGTGGAGAAAATTTCAGAAAAATAAGTGACCACTTCGTTCAAAACCTCTCTATCTTTCGCCACCCACTGACCATTTTTATCTATTAATCCATTTATTTTATTACGTACTCGCCGTTGGCGCACCACTGTATGAAAGAACTTAGTATTCTCATCACTCTCTTGCAGCCATTTATTTATACTCTTCCAATAGATCTCCTCCTCCAGATAGGCTACCTTAAGCTTCGCATTAGCTTCACTTAAGGCCCCGGTATTAACAACTGCACTAGTATTTTCTAGTTCCACTACCCTTTTCTAATAATCAATCTCCTGTCTACCCGACTTTAAATTCTCACTTTGCTAGTGAGAAATCTCCTTCCGACAAAAACGAATTTTATCCACCAGAGAAGAACGAGCCCGTAGTCTATTCTCATTTTTCTTCCAACTACGCTCTATAATATCTTTGAATCCTTGTTTTCCCAGCCATCTTTTGTCAAAACAAAAACATTTTGCCTTAACTGTACATGATTGATCGTGGAAGCGTACAAAAATTGGTCGATGGTCAGATGTTATCGTTTCCATATAATTAATTTCCGATTAGGGAAACAACTCATGCCAGTCTGCGTTACCAAACGCTTTGTCTATAACACATCTGATTACTCTGTTACTTCGTACTCCTCTCCACGACCACCTGTTTCCAATTTTTGGAAACTCTAATAAACCACAGTCACTCAACATTTGATTAAACGGAAAGAAAGAATTAGTACTTCTCATAATTCCTCCTTGTTTCTCATGATTACCAGAAATTTCATTAAAATCCCCCCATATAGTCCAGGGACCTGATCGACTAATACTTAATCGTGTGAGTTTCTCCCAAATATATGACCGTTTTCTTTAAACCGGTTCACCGTAAAAGAAGATAATATGAGATGTAATGCCTGTAAAATTGGTTGTTATATCTATCATATTCTTGTCCCTATAATTTATTATAACATTGTTGTTATCTTGATACATTAGAGCTAATCCTCCACTAGAGCCCACAAGCTCTACTGTTAATAATTTATTAAATCCCAAATGTTGTTGGAGTTTTACCATAAAACATTCTTTATTCTTTGTCTCTGACAAAAATAAAAAATCTGGTTTAACAACTCTCCAAATATCTCTTAAGTAATTTATTTTTACTTTATTTCTCAAACCTTGATAGTTCCAACATAGTAATTTAAAAATCATATTATTAATAATAAAAACAATTACTTACCCTTTTTGCTCTTATTCATAACCCTTTTTGGGTTTGGTGACAATTGGCCCACTAAGGCTAATATCCTAGTGCTAATTCCCCTTAGAGGGGTCATAGTTCGAACTCCCTACTTACTAGAAACTGCAGATGCCTTATTTGATTTTGCTTCTCTATATCTCTGCAGTTTTTCCGCCATCATCTCATTATGTTGGGCCCGTTCCTCTTCAGATTGGACACTTTGGCTAATTATGACCGCATCAAGTGTTAAATCGTCTAACACATCGTCGGTCAGACCTTCTTCATTGTCGGCATCATTTTTACCCTCAGATTGGGCCTTAACTTCCTGGCCCAACAGCTCCAAATCCTCATCCACCTCATCCAAATCATCAACATCATCCATTGAATCCTCTAGCGGCTGTCGTTCAGCTTCTTCTGATTCCACGACCACACTAGTAGTCTCCAAAGTTGTTGTTTTACCTTCTGGCTCAACTTCAGTTTCCACTTGAAACAGTGGGCGACGCACCTTTTTAGCCGATGATGTCTCTGCCACCACTTCGTCCACATTGCTCTGCAAAAAACACAGAAAACATATGTAGCTTAATTGTCCAAATACACCACAAAACAACTTGTAATTTAAATTTACCTTTGTGGTGTCTCCTAGGAGTGGCTGAGGCAGAACCGTACCTCGGCCTCTCTTATTATTATCCCCTCTATCTTGACCGAATTTGGGCTTGGAATGATATCATTTTCCCTTACTAGGTCCTAAGAAAGCCCCTTTGTAAGATTTAGTTCTCTCGCCACCTAGAGCATTCCTAGGATTTTCACTTAAAGTAATCCTAGTATCTGTATTATTCTTATAACAACTCGAGTCCTCGTGTGTCATATGATAACAGAGACTACAAAAACCTTCCAGCCTTCTATATTCAATCATTACTTTTGACTCACATCCTTCTTCAAACTCTAGAATCGATGAAAAGATCAAAGGCTTAGAACAAGGAAGTTCAATAAGCACTTTTACTTTCAAGACATCATACTAATGACCACACCTAATAATTTAGCTACCAAACGATAAAATTCCTCTACCCTATACTCAAAGGGAATTCCAGTTATACGTATCCATAACCTAATAAAATTTGGGTGATCCGCATCAGCCAATGGTTTCCATGGGGCATAGGAAACCATCCAACCGTCGAAATTTATTGCACCATTATCTAAGACTAATTTCAAGTCGGAATCAGTTTAAAACTCAAACTGAAATCGACCATTACCTAGATTCAAACCCCGAACTCTACCCACTATACCCCAAAACTGAGGCATCCTAAAGATGAAAGTGTCTACATTCTGCAACAATGAATTTAGACACTTCCCCATTAACACGCTTGAACTTCTAGCCAACAACTCTGAGTTTTCAATCTTAGGGATCTTAATTTTAAGAACCCGAGATAGTGACTTTGATATCATGACCTTTTTGCTTACGTTTAACTAAGACATGAATACTACTCGAGCCCAACGTTGAACTAATTGCTTTGTTTTTAGACTATTTGGAGACTTGAGTAAATCTGTGGCACTAAATCTCTTTAAATAGGAATTAAGATTCAATCTGAACCTATTATTGTTCCTAGACTTTCTCCCCAAAAAACTCATATCTTTTAGGTATCCTAAACAGGATAGGTGACAACTAATTTTCAAGTTAACGCCCAATAAACCTTCCATGCTTATATGAACTTTAAAGCGCGTCGATAAACACTTATTTTGATCTTATTGACACTTATTCTCAGACTATTGATAGACCATTTATAGACTTTAAAATTTTTAATCTTTAGAGTATCCATATTGAAACTGGTTTGTAACTTAAACCAAATTTGAGTTAACCTGTGTAACAGCATCCATAGTAGTTCTCCTTGCTGCCTTTTCCGACATTGAACTTCCAAATTTACCTCAGCAAACACATCAAAACCAAAAACAGTTTTTAGCACCGGGCGGGACAACTTTACTGATCCATGAAAACTATTTATCCCGAACCCTATTACTAAACATAGAACCAAATTTTCCTCTATTTCTAGTTGATTAGACAAATAGGACAAGAGGCTACATCCAATTTTAGATTGCATAGAACCTTCTATTGTTAAAAAATATACACAGACTTGCACCTTAATCATGAGAAGCAACTGAGCGTTACTTAAACCTTTCCGTGAATCGAATCCATTATGTTCTATTACCACATCAAAAATTCCAAAGATTAACATTGGACCCCTAATTAATAAGCTTGAGACTGTCTTTTTACCAATTAAGAGTCTCCAAACCTGAGCTAGACCATTTACGACTTTCTGTAAAATCACTACAATCAACCAAAATACTCGATTCCACCAGATAATCGACAGAAAAACACATTCCGATGTGGCATATGAGCCAATCTTTCGACTTATCTCGGTGATATCGAATCTGAAAGTAATATCATCAGATTCCGATATCCCTAATCCCAACCACCAACACAAGTAACTTTGAAACCAAGTTCCATTTGACAAGTTTCCAACACAAAGCTTTAACACAAAATTACTGAAAGACATAAGAACATACCTTCGCTTCCATTTTGAACGAGGAAGAAATCCAAGAGAAACATGAAGAGGCTAATATCGTACCCTACCGAGACTCCGAGCGCAACACTCCCCCAGAGCAAGACTAGGTCTGACTACACTAATCCAAACCTCTAAAGAAAAAACCCTAAGGAAAAACGACCCTTCCACTACCCTTCCCGACAGAGAAGACAGAACACTCCTCACCTCTCTCTAAGAAGCCACTCTAACCTCGCGATTAATTCTAGACTTTGAGATCTCTGGGAACCACCGATGATCCCCACCTAATCTCACTCAACCCGAACCAAACGAAACCCTAAAAACCCCCAATAGATTCTCTAAGAGAAACCCCCAAGACCCTCCGCCTATTGCCGGGAGACGAAAAGCCCTCAGAAAGCACCGACAAATTCTCCATCCGTCGCCGCCTAAAAACCTTAGAAATCACCTTTTCTATCGCCTTCGATTAAGAGAAGATAAATGATTTAGTAATGTTATTTTTTTATAAATTTTAAAAGCATCAAAATCAAATTTACTATCTGTAGTAATAAAAATAAAATTCAAAAATCTATTAAATAAATTGACAAAATAGAATGCTCATCTCTGCTAGTCAAGAATAAGATTTGCAAAAGTAAATGCGTACGAATTTGACTAAACGTCACGTGGGATCTTAAGGTCTACTGAATATCCAGCTTTTTCATAAATTATTTTCCAACTATTTTTCTTGTTGCGTCAGTTACTAATTTAAATTACATAATTAGATTTCTTATAGAACTCATAGCATTCGGACCACTCAAGTTTGCTTAAATATGATCTAATTAATCTTACTTGTCTGTAGTGATTTACATGGCCCCATATTTTTATATATCAGAAAGTAAATAGTTCATAAATATCAAAACGATTTTAGTACTATCACTAGCAAGTGAATAAACTGTTTACTAAGAGATGTA
>JAKUCM010009875.1:0-11733 GCA_023374145.1 Lepidium sativum | reverse complement strand
AAGTTTTTAGTATTGTTTCGACACGTATTGAATGAATGAATTATATTGTTTCGGATATTATTTTTGTTGACCGATTAATTATAGGTATATAGGTAACTATATTGGCTGTGACTAATTCTGTTAATTATGATATATATGTATTATATTGGTTGTAGTTGTAGAGTTTAAACGACCATTTAAAGCAGTTATATATTATTAATAAAGGAAGCTTATTGTTTGTTTTTATGTAACCAATCAAAATGATTGACCATATTACACAAAACTAACGTGTTTATTCTGTACAAGTGTCAATGTGTTATGATGATGGTAGATTAATACGATATGTGCATTTTAAGATTCCAACTACTTTGTAGTATTTAAGGATGTTGATTTGGACCATCTATATATGTACATGAAGCGGTTGATGCTACGTAATATTATCGACCTAGTAATTTCTCTCGAGTGTTTCGACAAAAATGAAAATTAAAGAGGGTTAGCTAAAAGATTAAACGAAAGGAACAAAAGAAAGTAAGAGAAATAGTGAGTTAAAATACATTAGATACAAGAAAGGTTGAACAACATCAGAGTGACCAAATCACGTTTCCTTTTACGTGAGACACAATACGTTCCAACGCATTTTCGTTGTCCTCTCGTCCACACATATACATAATATATATGAATTGCTCATTGTGCAGCTTAAAAATAGAATTGAGACTTGGATACATAAACTGATTGTTATGTATATAGCGGACGTAACGGAGTAAAGAATCAAGCATAGGATGCGTTGAATGTAAGAGAAAGACAAGACATATTATTATTATTATTACGACAACATTGAGATTTAGACCAAGAGGACACAATTCTTCTGTTCTGGTAATACATGGATTCCTGCATTCCGCACGTGCGGCAAAAGTCCATAACAAGGAAGCAGACAAACGTGGAGAGGATCTCAAGCTCATGGCCATGTCTCTTCCGCTTGTTTTTTTCCGACAAAAGGATTAAAATAGACCTATATTAAAAGGTCTACCGGATTATTCTAGAGCATATTCCATCACGGCCTCCGAATGTTTACAGTTACAAATAGTAAAAAGGAATCAATTGATTAATTAACATCGGTAAGATCTGAATCAACACGATTTGAATCGTGAAGCTTGCCTCGAGTTCAAGTTGTAACCAGGTCTAAGTTGATTAAGCAAAGTGAAGAATATAACACCAAACAACCCAAAGAGTAACGACTAATAGTAACTTGATAAATAACTCGAAAATCTTCCAACACAAAAGATAAGAGAGAAATCAAACGGGTAGGTAATTTAATAAGGACGACGAAACACAAAACCATGTAAAGAAACATAAACTTAAGAGAGTCGCTGCAAGCAACCACAGTAACCCGATGAGAGCTTCTCTCTTAGCACTTGACCTCCTTCAAACCATGTGCGAAGTACAAAAATGTTGGGTTAGTTGCACCCTCCTTGTAGTATGCAAAACACCAAGGTGCTATCATCGTGCATTCCCTCCCCAACAAAGCTGTAATTGATTCAAATAATATAACCATGAATGAGACTTCATATGTACACACTATCAAAAATATCAGTAGTTGTCAATTTTAAAAGGAATATATAATAGATTGGGGAATCTTACAATTGGAAGTCACTGAGCTTGGGGAGTAAGAACTTGGTAGCTCCCTCAATACCCTTCTTGAAGGCTTCTTGCTGTTCTGGGGCAAGCTTGGGTGTCAATAGCTTGATGTATTTCTTAATGTAAGCAATGAATCCCTTCTTGTCAAAAGTTGGTTGCTCCTATATGAAAAAAGAGATAAATATCAGCGATGTAACCATTACATAAAAAACGATTGGTATACAGGCCCTACTGCGATGTTCCGTTTAACAAATTCTGTATCCGAATGTAAAACAAAGACAAAGGAACAACAGTGTCTAATACCACGTTGTTACTTGGTAAAAAGCAGACGAGACCAACCTGAAGTCTGAAGGTGTCGACAATGTCAACAACCTTTTGAACTGAGTCATCAACACCCTCATCTTCACCACCTTCTTCAGCAGATGGATTGGCACCAATGTTAACATCTAGAGCCCCCAAGGTAACCCACTTTCCTTCTACTTCCCAAAGAATTCCATTCTCAATCTCCTTGTAGGGGAAAGAGTCGGACAGAAGCTCATCACCTGAAATAAAAGTCCAAAGTTTTCAGTAATTACTCATATCGCGCTCAACAGATTCCCCATAAGATCGTAAATACAGGTATCAGCTAAACTAAACCAGTGACTCATAATATCAGATAAAACTTGTTCAAATCATATTGAAGAAATCGAATAATTCACACTAATTAAGTATATAAACAATCGAATAAAAAAACCCTACAATCCAATCTACAACGACATCTACAAAGATCAATTACTACAGACACACATAAATTCGAGAAGAGATATCGAGATTGAAATTCATAAAATAATCAATCACAGATCCAAGAAAATCACATCGAAAAGGAATACAAAAACGACATCTTTCACTAATACGACTAGAATTAACGATGTGGGCAGTTGCAAACTGAAAGAAAACCTAAGATACGATCACAGATCTAACGAAATTTCAATTCGATGACGAAAACTAAAATTCCTGATCGAAGATAAGCGATTAATAAGAGACTGGAAGAGCTATTGAGAGTTACCGGTAAGAAGATCCTGGTAAACCAACATGGTCACTTATTGTTTTATCTCTCTCCGATCGATGGGAATAAACGAATATCAGAGGTTGCGGGGAGAGAGACGCAGCGACGAGGGTCCTAAATCGATGTCGTAATTTAGGTATTTATAGCCAAAACTATAGCGTAGGGTTTTCGTTGGAGATGCGAATTCACAAAAATAGAATTCCGCGGCTGTAAATTACTGTTTTGGGCTCTAACTTTTTCTAAATACCGATGTTACCCTGCCCTTGTTTTTTTCTTGTTATGAGAAGAAAAAGCATTACAAGATAACAAAGGCTAAGAGGACCTCCATTAATGTATTTTAACTGAGATTCTTAGTACTAAAATGATTAAAAAAATTGAAAGCATGCATTACAAAATAAGAAATAACTTTTAGTTAAGAGTTTTAAAAATTGGTAAGATACGAATACGTGTCATGTTATTATTGGCCGAATCTTATTACTGTGGAAAAAATAAAATAGGGTGCATCAACTTCTTCTCATTTTCTTCCTACGCGTTCTTCTCCTCCTATCTTGCCTCTCTAAGGCAATTCTTCTTCCTCCTTTTTGCGAAATCGAGTTTCTGTCTTGGTGTTGTCTCTCTAGACCGACGACGACTCGAAAAGTCATCGACTGCTTCTCTCTTCTCCTCCGAGATTTTACATGCAAGTTGTCGCTCTCGTTGGCGGCCACTCATCCGAAGTCGAAACTCAAGGATCGGTCGGATGTATCCCAAATCGTTGGGGTGTCATTAACACTATACATAAAGGTACGGTTTTTGAAATTTCTAGTAGTTTGTGTTTTCGATTTTGATTTTAGGGTTCGCGATTTCGATTTTTGGGTTTTTGTTTTTCGATTTTAGGGTATTTGTTTTTCGATTTGAGGGTTTTCGATTCCTATATGTTGGTTTGTGATTATCTTTTATATGGTTTTCGATTTCGATTTAATGGTTTTCGATTTCTGATCTTAGGGTTTTTGATTTTAAAAATAAGGGTTATTTGATCTCGAATAGTTCTTGGAATATTAAAAAGTTGTTACATATGAGGTTTTGTTGTTGATTTAGATGTTGACATTGTTTGAGCCATTCACGTCAGTCTGAAGCTTATTTGTAATTTGTACTTATGACTGAGAGGATTTCGTAGTTATGCAAGAACATTGTGTTTATTAATGCTTGTAAATGTTTGATGTCATGTTTGATTGGATTTGTGATTTAAGCTGTAATTAATTTTAGTAGTTATAGTTAGGTAAATAGTCTTTAGTTCAACACTGAATGCTAAACCACAAAGAATGTGGTTTAGTATTTCTCTCTGTTTTCACCTTTTTTCTTCATTTCTCTCTCCATCTCTAGCTTCACCTTTTGTCTTCATTTCTCTCTGCATCTCTGGCTCCATCTTATGTCTTCATTTCTCTGTTCATCTTTTGTTCTATATATGGATTCTACGAATCCATATAGCTAGTCCTCTGACTTCCAAGACCTTCTGAATAGTCAATCATCCCTTTGCAAGGACCTTGAACTCAATGTTTATGAGAGGGATTCACCAATTATTCCACTTGGTGAATCATATGTACATGTGTTTAGTAGTCAAATTTCTGACCTTCCAATTGAGTCTGATGAAGACGTGTAAGAAGGAAGTAGAGTCCCACAGAAGATCTTGTTCTCATTAGTGCTTGGCTAAACACTAGCAAAGATCCAATAGTTAGTAATGAGCAAAAGGCTGAAGTCTTTTGGAAGAGGATTGCAGCTTACTTTGCTTCAAGTCTGAAGCTTATGAGACTGCAGAAGAGGGAACCAGGGCATTGTAAGCAAAGGTGGGCAAAGATCAATGATAGTGTATGCAAGTTTGTGGGATGCTATGAGTCTGCATTATCATAGAAATCCAGTAGCCAAAATGACAATGATATTATAAAGCCAAATGTAAAAAACCAGTGAGTAAGGCAACTAAGGAGGACATGCTCTACTCGAGTTTCAGTTCATGTGAGAGATAAAATAGAAAGATTTAGCTATGAAGGAGAAAGTTTCCAAGAACAAGTTGTTAGATAGTTTACTTGCAAAAACAGAGCCACTTTCCGAAATGGAAATGGCTCTTATGGACAAGCTAATAACTGACATGCTTAACTCTTGACTTGATGTGTTTTAAGTGTGTTGTATGTATGTCCATATTGCTTCTGCTATAAGTATGTTTTTAATCTAGTTATGTCATGCTTTTGTTTGCTTATGTTGCTTATGTTGTTTACGTTGTAATTCTGCCAACAGCTTCTGTTTGAAGTATGTTTTTTTATCTACTTATGTCTTCCTTTAGTTTACTTATGTTGCCGATGTTACTTATATTGCCTATGTTGCTTATGTTCTAAGTATGTTTTCATTACAAATATAAAACATAATTATATTTTATTTGTGTAGGATTCTGTCCTCGGTTTGTTAAATAAGAATGCTATGGAGAATGGGAAGAATACATGTGTAGAGAAGCGTTATGTCTTCAGATTATTGAAGAAGCAAGCATTTGATCCATGTTTATTGGCTTAGAATATGTTCTCATTGTAATGTATAATATCATATACTTATTTATTTGGTTTACATTTGGCATTGTAAATTACCAGAATAAGTAATTGATCCTTGTATCAATCTTTGAACTTTACGGTTTACATTCACAAAACAACACTTGAGTATATTTGGTTTACATACACAAAACAAAACAACAATCTTTAAACTTTACGGTTTATATATTTGGTTACGTAAACTTTACGGTTTACATACACTAAACCCTTCTTCATATTGATATTATATATACATGTACAAAATGTCATCAACTTCACACTCATCTCCTATAGTCCTCTCATTTCTTCCATATATACTATCATTTCTAAATCATGTCATCATATTCCCACAATAATAGTGAGGACAAAAGGGATGAAAAATTTGACCAATTTTTCTTATCCAGATTTCGAGAATCTATTCATAAGTCAAGGTGATTGAGAATGATAAAAAAAACCGAGTGTATACTAAAAGAAATCAAGAACAAGGGCACATCCACTTGTGCAACGATTATTTTTGAGATGATGCGACATACTCACATAATATATTTTAACGCAGTTTTAGAATTAACAAACCTTAGTTCATTCGTATTGTTGATCGACTCTATAATGAAGTTCTATTTTTCCAACAAATAAGAGATACTACTGGAATGCGACATACCCACATAATATATTTCGACGCAGTTTTAGAAGTAACAAACATTTTTTCATTCGTATTGTTGATCGACTCTATAATGAAGTTCTATTTTTCCAACAGAATGCTACTGGAAGGTCCGGCCTCTCTCACTCCAAAAATCTACTGCAGAAATTCGAATGATGGCATATGGTTGTGCTGCTGATGCGGTTGACGAATATTTCCGACTTGGTGAAAGCACTGCGATTTCATGCTTAGAACATTTTGTTGACGGAATCATATATTTATTCGAAGATGAGTACCTACAACGACCCCCACCGAAAATCTTCAACGACTAGTTGATATTGGAGAGATCTGCGAATTTGTTGGTATGATAGGTAGCATTGATTGTTTGTATTGGGAGTGGAAAAATTGCCCCACCGCTTGGAAAGGGCAATATACACGTGGATCTGGAAAACCGACAATCGTCTTATAGGTTGTTGCTTCACAAGATCATTGGATATGACACGCCTTTTTTGGTCCTTCAGGTACCTTAAACGACTTTAATGTTCTTGATCGTTCACCAGTTTTTGATGATATTTTTCAAGGTCGAGCTCCAAAAGTAAATTACCTTGTCAACGGACACGAGTATCATTTGGCTTGCTATCTCACAGATGGAATTTATCCTAAATGGACAACATTTATACAATCAATTTCTATGCCACAAGGTCCCAAAGCATCACTTTTTGCTACACATCAAAAAGCAACCCGTAAAGATGTGGAGCGTGCTTTTGGAGTCTTGCAAGCTCGATTTGCCATTGTTAAGAATCCTGCTCTTATTTTGGGATAAGGTCAAAATAGGAAAAATTATGAGAGCATGTGTCACATTTCACAATATGATAGTAGAAGATGAACGAGATGGATACACTCAATTTGATATCTCTCAATTCACAGAACTCGAAGCAAATAGAACTTCTCATGTCGATTTGACATATTATATAGATATGCCTTCAAATATTGGAAATATGATGGGCATTCACAATCGAGTTCATGACTGAACAATGCATCAACAATTAAAAGTTGATTTGGTTGAACATGTCTCGCAAAAATTTGGCAGAAATCAAGAATATAACCAATCATTATATAATTTAGCATTCTATATTTTGTATGTTTTAAACAAGTGTAGAAGTCATCTTCTCCTGCAGAGCATTCAAGCACTAATATGCGGTCACAACTGGCTAAAAGGTTTTGAAGCTTATGAAAATGTTGTGAATACATTTTTTTGAGTTAAGTTTATAACATTCATAGATTTTGAATTAGCTTGTTACTTAATTTTTTTATGTAGAGGAAAATGGAGAATATGATGGTGAGGATGAAATTTTTCTTCTTTCAATCAATTGTTGAGGATCAAGATTTAGATTTATGAAAATTATGATACAATTTGACATTTTTTTTGTTTCCAATTACGTTTTCTTTGATTTTTTTTTGTTTTATTATGCTCTTAGTTTTTTGATTTAGATTTTTTTTGGTGAGTTTTTGGTATTTTAGTTGGTGAAATAAATTAAGCTGTATATGATATTGTTATAGTTTTCAATAAGTCGTGATTTTACCTGTAGCGGGTTTAATTTTAGATTTTTGTCTTTTAAATCAGGACTGTGATTATGTGAAATAAGAACTGAGATGGGCGTGTATTGAAGATTACCACAATAAATGAGTACATGTAGGACTAACAATAGTGTTACCTAACCATACAATTATAAACCTTGAATGATTTGTAGAGTTTGTTGATTGTTTTAAGTTACATTGGATTGATCAAAGATACACTCGTCATGCCTTCGTGACCATCTTCAATGCTCATGACGATAGCACCAAGAAATTATAAAACTGGAGTCATGCCTTCGTGACCACTTTTAATACACTCGTCATGTCATGCCTTCGTGAATTTTTTGAGGAAATTATGAAACAGTACTCATCCTAACCAATATAGCTTTCACTGTATCAAAATGGAAGAGTGGTGAAGAGTATTTGATGCATAACAAATCTAAGAAATTATGGAGGGGTAAAAGCAAAAATCAAAATAGATTTAAATATATTATAGTGAAATGATTTTCCAATTATTTTTTGTGGTTTATCGGTTATAGTGATTTCTTCTTTATCCAGCGTCTAGGGTTCGATTCCTATTTTTAACTTTGAAAATTTGTTTTTACTGAAGTCATGTAACTTACACAGGAAGCTTGGAAAAAATATTTCTGGATTTGTTAGAGATTTAAATTGAAGATATAAAACAAATCTTATCATAAAAAAAGGAAATTTGATTAATTGATAAGGAGACTGTGAGGAATTTTAAGCAAAGGTATTGGTCTTTTGTGATATAAAACAGAGCCAATTGTAAATCTAATTCTTTAAAAATTTCGATTGTAAATTTTAGAAAGATTAGTCAGTTAAACCTTAAACTTTACGTTTGAAAAAAGTTTAGGTTAGTTTTTTAAGTAGAGTAATTCCTAACAAGAAATATATTTTTTACAAGAAATAAAAATTATTCATTAAATCGTATTTAAAGTTATTTTCATTATAATAATAAATCATATTGATAATAGTAAAATAATATTAATGATACATTTAATTTTAATTATTTACCTCTTTTGTTTGTTTTGATTCTATTGGATGTAAACGGATAGACAAGAGTAATAAAAGTAAAAAATCTTTTTGATGTATGCAATAGTGAAAATTCTTTGTACAAGTTTGAGAGAGCTAGTAAAATATTAATAGTTTATGTGTTAATGAAATTGTCTATTTGCTAATGTATATATAGCGATTAATATTTACAATTCATTTTTAAATTAGGATTTTTTATGATTAGAATGATGTATATAGATAAATATTCTTTACATAAGAAAAACATATCATAAATTTAAACACTATGTTATATGAGTCAGTTTTGATTCTTATAACAAATTTGTTACTAGGAAGACATTATAATAAAACAAAATTATTATCATATCACAATATTTTGATATGTCACCGTTCAATATGTTAATTAATTAGTTAGATAACAATATAAACCATAATTATAAGGAATATCATTATTTATTTTTAATTTTTTACATTCTAAAAATAAAAAAAATGGTATGAATGTATATTTTCTGAATTCTTTGTCATACATCTCTAATATCATATTGTGTAAAGGAATTTTCAGTTATTAACCGATAAGCTTATATTAATTATGGTAAATTTAACATTGTTTTCGAAAATAAACCTATACTATATATAATAGATGATATTTCTCTATAATGAATTTATTATTGATCATGTTTTGTAGGTTTGTTTATACGTTTATATTCAAAATCAATATTACCATGGATGTACAAACCTAATATTCAATATACAAAATAAATATGATTATCACATTCTTTAGGTTTGTTTATAGGTTGATCTTAGAATTAATCACGATGATATGATTTTTCACGACAAACCTAAATAACCATCACATATATATATATATATATATTCAAATTTATTAAGAAAATCATAAATATCTAAGTCTTTTATGGGTTTATATTCATAATCAATATTATCTGATTATGAGAGACATATATTAAATTCTCCAAAATTTTAAAATATCCGAGTGTATACTTTAATCAAAATTTATCAAGAACATTCTGATATAGTTTAAATTTATCATAGTTAAATCCTGATATTTAGTTTATTATAAAGAATATTCCTAGTAAACTCTATCTTAAAATTTTACACTTTATCGTAATAATACAAATTTGATTCTTCTATTTAAATAGAGGACAAATCCCGTAACTAATTCTAAAATTCATACAGAAAACAACCATAACTCATATTTTTTCTTTGATTCTATTTTGAATTCTTTTTTTATCCGTGAAATTTATTCTTTGAAACCATGCAAATAACATCCGAAAATTAAAGTTACAATTTTAAAATTGTGGAAAGTATTCACTGCAGAAATTTTACTTCAACAATTGCAAAGTAACATAAAAATTACAAAAAATTTTGTTATTTGTATTTTGAAGTGTTATTAAAAAAATATATAATATGATTATTTATAAGCATATTGAATTTAAGAATTACTAATATTTTAATATCTATATTAATACAAGTAAATTTTAATGAATTACTTAAAATATTAATATATAAAAATATGTGTCCTATCAATAACACAAAAACACAAAAAAATAAGCATGAATCGAAATACCTAAATGAATACACGTATAAAACCCTAAATAAATATAGGTATAAAACTTTAAATAAATACAGGTCTAAAAGCTAAATAAATCCAAAAAAAACTAAAATGTACGAGTTAGAAAAATTTATATACAAAAATTGAAATGCATCAAAACATAAATATACAGAGATTAAAAAATATATTTCATGTATAACAACCATCTTCATTATAAATTAATTTTTAATATATCAAGTATATATAAAATTTATAAAATTACATTTATAAATCAAACTATGAAATAAACAAACAAAAAATATCACATGTAAATATTATAAATAAATAAAAAATAATTGAAAATGCATATTAATATATTTTCATAAAAACGTATCTCATGCATAACATGTGGTATCATTTAGTTTAGTAATAGTGACATATATCAATAATTATATTTTGTTAGGATTTTGTTGTTAAACTCATAAAATATTTGCAGTTTTATATGCCAATGTGTTTTTATTCTTATTTTTAAAAACATATCTTTTATTATTTTATTTTTTTTGTATGAAATAAATATTTGTGATTATTTTTTTATTTATTATGTTAGTATGAGATAATTATTTGTGATTATTTTTTATTTATTATGTTAGTATGAGATAAATATTTGTGATTGTACGCGGGGCCTGCTTTAGGCCGTAAATGGTTTTGTTTAGGAGGCAGACATGGTCCGGATAAACTTGATCAACAAAGTTGGGAGGCTGCCGCATGTAAACCGTTTCAGTAAGCTTGCCGTGAAGAAAGGCATTTTGGACGTCTAATTGATGTATGGGCCAGTCGTTGTTGACAACTATGTGCAGCACAGACCTTATTGTTGTTGGTTTTACTACCGAGCTGTATGTTTCATCGTAGTCTAGACCATACTCTTGCGACTTGCCGTTTGCGACCAGCTGTGATTTGTATCGAGCCAACGTCCCATCTGCCTTGTATTTGTGTTTGTAAAGCCACATCGCATTCACCACATTCACACCTGCAGGTTTTGACACTAGATTCCAAGTGTTAGCCTTAATCAAACCATTGTATTCATCAATCATGAAGGGTTTCCAATCCAGATTCAATAAGGCTTGCTTATAGCCCTAGGGAAGTGGAGAAGAAGTTTGTGAAATTAGAGATAGGATACGTCTAGGAAATATTCCCTATTCCCTTGTCCGAATCCCTGTTCCCTTGTCTAAATTCCTCTTTTCCAGCCTGATTTCTTGACCCATCTTCCCTTTCCCTCGTACCAATTCGGGTAGAATATTCGTTATCTAACTGTTATGAGACCTATTTGGCACTCTTCTTTTATTTATTACTATCTTCTAATCAATAATATGTGTATTTCTAACAAATAAAACATGATGATATGTATTAACGTTATAATTTGATTGGTTGTTAAGATAAATTGTTTTAATGATATGCCAGTTCTAGAAGGCTCCAAAATACTGATATGTAAGCTGGAGAGATATCTAATTAAACATTGCCGTGGTGCTTTTAAAAAATTATTTTGTAAGATCAACGTGATAGATTACAGAAATAGAGAGATCAATTTTAGAAGTGCTGTAGTATTTTCCATTTGGTTTCCTATCCACTTTTCAATTTATCAAAGTAATTATCTAAATAAACATACTATGAAATTTTTTAGCAAAGACTTTGAAAATAAATATTATATTTCTTCTGTTTTATTCTCTCTTTTCCT
>JAKUCM010009874.1:0-13232 GCA_023374145.1 Lepidium sativum | reverse complement strand
GAGAGAGAGAGATGATTTATTATAACTTAGTACATTTTAAGTTGAAATGCACTTATTGTGTATAACTTGCTTCTGCTAATGAATAGAGTTCTTATTAAAGTTAAGGCTTCTATACTTGGGGGACAAGAAACAATAAAGTCGGTGAAATAAACACAGAAGAAAAACTCCAAAAGTCTACGAAGAGAGGATCCGCAAAGAGTCTCTTGTGTTCTGTTCTCAGTGATCGATGGTACAACGTCTTCAGTCACTGAAGAATCAATCACTAACGAATACAAAAAGATCATTCTTGAGTTACCAGAACGGAAAACGGGTCGGGTCACGATTTGGTGTCGGGTCTGATTAAAAGATTCTTATGTGACGGTTCATAGAAAACTAACATAGGTGATCAAACATGAATGAAACCTCAAAATATCCAAATCTCATGAAAATTACAAATCCAGAATCTTCCACAATCAATCACGAAACTTACAAATCCAGAATCTTCAACAATCAATTAAGACGTATTTTTTGCATCTAAGAAGTTAAACACCAACAATTCAGAAGTAACCAATAACTAGAGATAAGGCAAATTATTTACTATAAATAGGTTTTTCATTGAACAAACCGAAAAAAACAAATGCAATTAACTGATAACAGTTATGGTATCAAAAGAGGCAAAGTAACTTGAAAATAATTTGCTTTGTAACAAGCTAACACACAATACAAGAAGCTGAGCGAGAGAAAATGAGGATCAAAAACCTTAATTGTAAGAAGACCGAGCGCAAAGGCACTTGCCTTCTCGACCTCGTGTTCAAACGGCTTTCGAGCCAAGCCCCCGTCGCTGTACGGCGGTGCCTGTAGATGCGTCATAAGAGCTGGAACAGCTCCTCCGTCGATAATCATGTTCATTAAATCATTTGCTGAACATCGCAAGCCACTAAATAGGGCTGGGATTTATAACCGACCCGATTTGTCCGACCCGACCCAAACCAAAAATTTGATAAATTGGATCGGTTAGTTAAATGGGAATCGGGTATTTCGGAACAGAATAGAATTAGAATTCGGGTATCGGGTCGGGTCGGTTCATGTATTAAATCGGATTGGGTCGTGTCAGATCTCTTTCTTCCATTTTTTTCTTTTTTTCTCTTCTATTCTTCTTCCATTTTGTTTTCTCTTAAAAAAATCGATTTTAGAAAGAAAAAAAAAATTAAAATCGGATTGGTTCGGATGGAATATTTCTGACCCAAAATACCCGATACCTAAACTGACTCGACTTAAAATAATATTCAGTTATTTTCGGACCGTTTTCAAAAACCGGAAACTAGCCAAAACCCAAATTTTCTGATCCGAACCGATCCGTAATACCCGAACTCGCCGCCGTACCACTAAGCATAAAGAATAAAGAAACCGCAGAAGAAGAAAACGAGATATCGCCATACTGGGCTTCTATATAAATTTTCGACATTATTGGGCTTTTGGTTTTAAGCCCATAATAACTATACGTAGTTCAAATGTATTGACTTTTGGGAAACAAATACCGTTAAATTAATTGTCAAGATGTTAAAGATGAGGAATAAGGAGCATGGTTCATGTGTTAAGTAGATCAAGCCTGGCCTTTCTACTAAGTGAATTAAATAGTATTAATTATACTATCAAACAATAAGATATTTTTTAGGACAAAAATGGCTGCAACTATAACTTAGATACTCGAGATATATATTATTTTGTGATTACTGAGAATGTCTTTGTGTTTGATGGCAAGAAAAATACCACATATGTTCTATTGTAAGTAACTATCTAGGAAAACTTTAATTAATGTAATGAGTTGTTTATTAAATTATGATAGGCGTGAATAGTTGAAATTTGTTATATCCATAAAGTAATTGCATTCAACGTTTACTTTTATTTGTATAAACATGCCGCCAATCAATTTTTTTAATATTAGAGATCGATGCATATTTATTGATAAATATTAACTAACTAATTGACCTAAGTCCTAATACCTCATCTAATTTCAAATAAGAAAATTGAGAGGAAATTTGACTTTTTATTCCAATGGATGAATTTTCGGTTTGAAATTTCATTTAACTTTAGTAAATATCTTTACAAATACTTTTTTATATAAAACTAGTTCCGGACAAGAGATTCTGAATCTAATGGTAAAATTTCTGAATTAGCAAAAAAAAAAATCAACAAACTAATTGAGAAAACATGAAATGAGGTAGTATAAATGAGGTAGAGGCATGCGCAATTGCACATCTAGGGATCGAGTCCCCCGCTTGCATTTGCAAGAATTTGGCTAATGGACCTGCCATTGTGACAAAAAAAATTTGAAGTTATGCATGTACCGGGTTGGGTAGTTGAGATTTGTATTAATTATTTATCTCAAACAGTTGAGATATGTAACGTCACCAAACTCATTTAAACGATTGCTTATAGAATTTTATTATTTTTGAAATCACAATTTTGGCATTATACATGCTTGCGACAAATCAACAATGAGTTCCGTTGGAGTACCAAGTATTATAGCATGATCCCACATAACATTCTCTCAAGTAGACAAACAATAAGAGTAATATATTAATCTTCTATCTATTTTTTTGTTACTATTTGTATCGCGTCCCTTTGTTAGGAACCTCTCAACATTCAAGTTTCATAGCTCACAAGTGTAGAGACAATGGCTGTCAATTTCGAGGATCAAACCACATTGTACAACTTCGTGGTCAAAGAAGGTAATGGTGTGAAAGGTCTTATAGACTCTGGTATGTCTTGTGTTCCACAACCATTCATCCAACCACCCTCTGAACGAATCGCAACTCAAAAGTCCATCACGTGTGAAGCTATCAAACCAATCGATCTTTCACAGCTAGACGGTCCACACAACAAAGAAGTGGCCAAACAGATCGTTGAAGCTGCCGAGACACTTGGCTTCTTCCAAGTAAGTAATGGCCAACACACTATATAACGTAATGTTAGGTCTTAGTATATTTACCAATCTCTTACAAATGCATGTTTAATTGCAGGTGGTGAACCATGGTGTTACGGTAAAGCTATTGGAATTGCTAAAAGAATCTGCTCATGAGTTTTTTGCGCAACCTCCTGAGGACAAAGCCATGTACTTAAAAGAAGTGAGTCCGAGTAAGCTTGTTAAGTATGGCACAAGCTTTGTACCAGATAAAGAGAAGGCCATTGAGTGGAAGGATTATGTGAGCATGCTTTACACCAATGACAATGAAGCTCTTCAACATTGGCCTCAACTCTGCAGGTATATATAGATGGACTCTCACTACATCCATATTCTCTACCAATTGAATCTAAAATGTAAACTGATGAAAACCTTATATAATAATTCACAAGTCAATTTTCTAATAACTGTTGATGTCTCCTTCTGTGACCACTTGGTATCGACAGAGAGGTGGCACTTGAGTTCTTGAAGTCGTCGATGGAAATGGTGAAAAAGATAGTTGAAATTCTAATGGATAATGTAGGAGTGAAACTAGAAGAAGAGAGAATGAATGGTTTGATGGGAACCAAGATGGTGAACATGAACTACTACCCAACTTGTCCTAGCCCTGAGCTAACCATAGGCGTCGGTCGCCACTCAGACATGGGAATGTTAACAGTTCTATTACAAGATGGCATTGGTGGTCTCTACGTGAAACTAGACAACGGTGAATGGGCCGAGATACCTCCTGTTCATGGAGCTTTAGTCATCAATGTCGGTGACACTTTGCAGATTCTGAGCAATGGGAAGTACAAAAGTGCAGAACATAGGGTTCGAACCACAAACATAGGATCAAGAGTCTCTGTGCCTATTTTCACAGCACCTAATCCATCTGAGAAGATAGGTCCATTGCCTGAAGTAGTGAAACGAGATGGAGTGGCTCGTTACAAAGAGTTGTTGTTTAAAGACTACATGAATAACTTCTTTGCCCAACCACACGATGGCAAAAAGTCTCTTGACTTTGCACGTGTTGAGTGATGATACCATCGATCATAAGTTCCCACATGAATAATGAAACAACAAATACGACACGTTTCAAAGACTTGTTTCCCTTCTTACTTTCTTGTCTGCTTTTTGTATTTTTGTTACTTTTTCTCTTGGTTTTCATTTTGCCACAACTTCAAAATTAATGAAACCTGTTATTATCGTGTGAGTACTCCTTATTCTTTATCCTGTTATTATCGTGTGAGTTATCCTTAATCTTTATGAAAATTTCATGCATTAGGTTTAATGGTTGGTTCTTTTTACCAAATTTTAAAGTCGTTTAAACCATCTACAATGATAGTCTCACACAAGAGTCTCTCATCAAAAAAGTAATAATAAAATATTAAATACTAATATTTTATTAAAAAATATTTCAAAAAAAAAAAGAGTTTTTGATTTGAGATATTATGAATGAGAATTCCTATGATTTAGAGAGACTCTTGCAATAAAAAGTATTATTTATTATTTTATTGTTATCATTTTTGTTTGAGAAATGCTGACTTTTTTTTACAGCAATGTTTCTTTGTGCAAGATTAAAATTCGGGACTTTTCTTCTAATTTTTTATGTTATTATCTTTTTAAATGAATAATCTATCGTTTCGTTTTCATGGCATGCTATAATTACATTTACGCTTATCGGGTTCAGGTCGTACATAATTTTACGTTGACCAAGTGATAAGGAAACAAAAACTATATTGAAATCTACACAATATAAAAGATATATAGTACAATCTTGAAGAAAGTTGATCTGGCGTAAGCGTTTAATGAAATGTACTTCAAACATTGTGACGTTAACGTTTACGGATTTTCAAAACACGTGCCCTTGCATCGTCCTCTAATTTTTCTTTTTTACTTTCCAACCTAAACTTCTTTTTCTCAAAACATTTACATACAAAGTCTGAACCATACTCAAAATTCATTTCTAAAATCCTCTATTAACTATAAAGTATATATAATGTCAATAAGATAGAATTAAACTCCAATTATCTGAACAGATAGCTTAAGTATGTAACCACCAAAAATTCGGCGTGGCTTAATTTCGTAAACTTTGATCAGTAGCTTTTGCATTAATATTATGCTTACACCGTTTTTCTTGTTAATGGAAAAATTCAATTGTATTTTTATTATAGAAACCTACACTAGTTAGTCCCAAATCATGTTGATTTTACTCTACTATATCATTGATTCAATATTCAAATTAATTCTTTACACAAAACAATTTACGACATAAAATTATAACGCAATTTCTTGACTTTTAAAAGTCCATCCACGATGTGATAAAATCAACGACTCAATATATATCATAATATTAATAACCTCGTCATTTCTTATAGACTCTTAAGGGTTAACTAGTTATCATGCTTACATCATCGAATGTATTCTTGTAAAACTTACAAAAATTCCGATGTTTCTTATATTTTGGAGCATACTCAATGGACCAAATTCTTGAACTATATGATAAAATATGCCGTATACGTAAATAAAGATAATTAAATGTTATGCTTTACTTTTCCACGTAACTGAAGTTTTATCTCAGTAATTGACAAATTATTTTCTCTAATTGTAAATTAAATTAGGTTCTTCATGTGAGAAAGCCGAAGAGAAAGGTTTATAATAAATGGAGAGGAAGATGTCCAAAAGGAACAACTTGAGGTCAACCATTGATGACTCTGGTTGGATTATTCTTTGACTTGACCAGCCGCAACGATTTGACTCAAAATATGGAAATAAACAACATATGGGGAAATCGTATTCACTCAAATTTTGATTTACGTCCTTCTTTCACATGATTTATTATTAATAATTATCATATTAAATTTAAAAAAATTATTTTATAAAGTTTGAATGAATATGACTTTAATGAAATTTGGGAGATTTTTATGAAACTAAAGAATCTTATAAACGTTTTTACAGTTTTTTATCAAACTTATACATAATCTCACATATTTTTATAAATTCTCACATGCTTATATGTATTCTAACATAATATCAAACTCTTTCATAATATATATTGTATAATTTTTTATTAATATAATCATTAGAGTTTTATAATTTATACTTTTATAGGTATTATTTTTAGATTTCATTTTTTTTCTTAGTTACTATTTTTTATATAATCGATTTTATTAAAAAATTATTTTCTTATATTTATAAAACATATATTGTAACTCAAAACTAATATAAAACTAATTAATATAAATTTTCTCTTAATAACTATTTTTGGTTAAATATTATTTCATTTTAATTTTACTAAAAGAATTTTATTTCTTAAACAAATATGTTTTTCAAAAAAATAAATTTAAAATTTTGAAATAACACCTAAAATATTAAAACCATTTCTATGAACAAAAAGTTTTGAAATCGACAAATAAATAACACTAAACTTTATAAGATTTTTAAAATCATTTAAATTTATTTTATTTGAATAACACATGGTTTGAATGATTTTTAAAAATCTTGTATCAAATTACGTATGAATTTTAATGATTATAGACAATATTCTAAGAATATCAAAATTAATTACACACAACTTTAATAAACTTTCCAAAAGTCAAGATTGAATAACATGAAACTTTAAAAGACTTATAACTCTTTATAAATCATAGAACCAATAAACTCCCTCTTAGTGTCATTGTCATGGTTTTCTTATGTTAATGATATTTCCTCCGTTTATATTACTTATCATTGTATATCAATGTTTTGTTTCACTTTAATTGTTATTTTCGTTTTCTAATGTAAATTTTAATATAAAATTATTTTATTTATCTCTAATAAAATAAATAGAATATTAAATATTTTGAAATTTAAATAGTTAAATAAATGCATAAAAGAACATTTATATATTTTAATGTGTGAAAAATTTAGAATGACAATTAAACTAAAAGTACTATTTTACATGAGAATTAAATTAGTTGATATATTACTCTCTTCATTAAAATTAGTGATGATAGATATTTGGACGAAAAAGTCAAGAGCAGCATTAGCCTCAATAGCGTTGTTTTCTTTCCAAAAGTGAGTTTTGACAATAAGAATTGTTTTAGTGGGGAGACAGGAAACTCTTCAGTGCAGTAGACACTGTGGTTTATGAAATATTCTCTCTATTTCTCAAAGATTGATGTTATAAATAAACTTTTTATTATTATAAAATTATTTTCTAAGTTTTATATGCAAATTTTGTTAATTAAAGATTATAAATTAATTTTTTTTTAAAAAATAATTTAATATAATAGACTATTATTGGTGTATAATTACAAAAAATTGTATTACAAAAGTTTATATATTAAATAGTTTTTTAATATGTGTGATTTCTCTAAAAAAATTAACTTTTAGAAAACAGACTAATAGTTATGCTAATTATTATTCTTATGAATTCTACTATTTTTTAATTGACCTTATATTTTTACAGTTTAAGCACGTTTCTTCTATCAAAATTTAGTCTCGCAGATTATTAAAAAAAGAAAAAACAAATCACGGTTTTGCAAATAGGGTTACAATAATCACCACCGGGTTAATATTTTTTTATCAACAACAAGTTAATTAATATAATGATTTTATATATGAAAAAAATGTAAGATAGTAAGAAAATACTCTTTCCATTTCAATATAAATGATATTTTACCTCTACATTATTGTGCATTTACATTAAATATCATATATTGTGAGACAAATGGAGTCATATCATCATTCATTATATTTTTGTGGTTTTATACATCATGACAGATATCCAACTATATATCTCCATTTTATTTGAACTGTATTACATTCAAATCATATGATGTTAGAGTATATATCATCACCTAATGTTTGTCATATTAATTTAGAGTTTTTACTAAAAACATAATAATAAGATTTTGTGTTGTACATGCTCATTCAAAGAAATCATATAGAAGTTAATAGCATTTGTAATTTTGTTAAACATTGACCGATTCAAATAAAGAATAATGTAATGTTTATAAAATCGTCATTGAAAATTCAAATTGTGAATTGTAGTGGGAAAATATCCAACAGAGTTTAATGGTGGAAAATAAATTATTCCACAATTGCTGTAAGAAAAACATACAATTCGTTTTTTTCTTTATTTATTCTCTTAGTAATAGAACTCAAATTTATTGGATTTGGTTGGCTACAAAAGACGGTTTGTGAACTATGGAGTAACTGTAGTTGCTGGTATCGAAACAATGAGACAAGAGTTGAGTTACTTTTTGTTTTGCTTTGTTTTGACGGCAGAGACAATACGTTTTCCGTGTTGAACAAGTAACCAATTATTACTACATTTTCGAAATAACACTGAAACCAGTAAAATCATTTTACATATAGTGAGAAAGGAACTGAAAGGTAAATATTCGGTCTATATTAGGTGGCTTTGTCATTGTCAAACTTGTAGAAACTACCAATAAGAATTTTGTTACATACCTCATAATTTTACATTTTTTTCTTTTGTTGATCTCTCCAAGTTAAAAATCTTAGTAATACAAATCTTACCTTTACGATCACAAAGTCGGATTTATGCGTTTAAATTCATGATTGTAAATTAGATGTTTCCTTGTGACCAAGAATATAATATGCAAACGATAATGATGAGCCTAGAAGAACTTAATACTTTGTAACATTGAATCCTCGTCACACACAGACATTTTGGAAGAAAAAAACACAGAAGTCAGTCCTGTCCTTGGCGTTTTCCTATGGGTCTTAACAATATGAAGGGTAAAAGCGTCATATTGGGTCCATAGCAAAAGAGAGACTGATTCTAAATACTCATGCCCGAAAGACTTTTACCGGGTCGGATCATTGATTACAAAAGGATCGATAAGTCAACAGAAATGACTTGACCAAATCGACCTTATAATAATAGACATACACGACACAAACTCTCTTTCTTTATATAATATCATCATCTCACGAAGATTCTTCTATGTAAGTCCAAAAAGCAAAAGATAATACACCAAATCCATGGAAACGATGATCATGGGATCACGAGACAAAACAAGAGAATCAAAAGAAGAAGATGAAGAAGCTTCAAAGCTTCCAGGGTTTAGGTTTCATCCAACAGATGAGGAACTTGTTGGTTATTATCTCTTTAAGAAAATACAACTCAAAAAGCCAAGCAAGATCGATGAGATCGTTAGCCAAATCGATCTCTATAAATTCGATCCATGGGATCTTCCAAGTAAGTTTGTTTTACGCGATATTCTCTGAAGTATTAGAGACTTGTGTTGCATATTTGTGGAAGTGAGATTAAAAACTGATGATCGAGTGTAATGTTTGTTTGAAGAGTCGAGAAACACGGAGAAGGAAAGTTACTTCTTCTGCAAAAGAGGAAGGAAATACAGAAACAGCATAAGACCGAACCGAGTGACTAATTCGGGTTTTTGGAAAGCTACTGGAATAGACAAACCTGTCTATTCTGATGGACCTGATAAAACAGTGATCGGTCTAAAGAAGACACTAGTTTATTACCTAGGAAGTGCCGGGAAAGGAAGCAAAACAGATTGGATGATGCATGAGTTTCGTCTTCCTACAGCCAATGACATAATCCATGGTGGTCCTACACACTCTAACCCTACTCCAACTTCCGCATTACATGCAGTAAGTTTTTAATCTAATTGATCATTAAATGTTATAGATATCTCGAATCTCAAGTTAGGATTATTCTAATCTGATACATAAAATACATAAATCACTATATTCACTGTCACTTGTTTTAAGTTGGAAATTTCATTATTTCTAATACGATATTGTAACCTAATATTAATCCAACAGACATATATATGACTTGTCTTGTAACAACAACTCTTACTGTTGTATATCCGAGATGATCAATAGGTTTGAGTTGTTTCTCACTCACATCTTGAGGTCCCATATTATAATGTGATAAATATCTCATACATATCGAAATATATTAGTCATTTTACTCATTGTCAATTGGTTTTGAGTTGGAATCTAATACTTTCATTGGTTATTGTATGCGTTTTCCTATAGTGTTGGGAATCTATAGTTTGATTCTTACTAAATCATTGCAGGAAGTGTGGACCTTATGTCGGATATTCAAGAGAAATGTGTCTAGCCGAAAGTACACTCCAGATTGGAGAGAATTATCAAATGGAAAACGTGTGAAGCCACAACAATCTAATTACCAAGAATCTTATATCAGTTTTGGCGACAATGAAAGTAGCAGTAGTACCAAAGTGATCAATCTTATGGAAGACAAAAGGAATTACGAGAGAAGTGTTTTCCAGCTTCACCAAACGACTCATGATCAACACCAGCCAAGCTTGATGGACACCACACCCGTTGATTCCGTTCCACATTTCACAAACGATAACATTAATCACCATGAGACCTACGAGAACTGGGACGAGCTCCGATCGGTTGTGGAATTTGCTTTCCCACCGTCTTCCATTTAGTTAGATCTTTAGACTAATTATCTACTAGCTAGTATATATAAACGTTTTGTATCATAAGCTTGATATACATGTATCTTGTGTATATGAATGCACCTGATTACTAATCTATAGAATAAATACGAATGTATCTATGTTTGTCCATTTGCATATTTTCTCTTGATCTGTGATATGTTTATTGTAGAATTGGTCAACTGTGAGATTAGATAGAGAAAAGTCTTCGCAACTATTTTTTTGTCAATCAATATGATCTAATTCATACCTCAACCCTCTTCCATAAAAATATTTTAGTCTTCAGGGTTTATGGAACCATATATTCATTTTGAATCATTTGAATTTCATAAATTCTTATATGGTTTTGGTAAACAAATTTTAAAAAATCATGGTTTGTTTCGTATTCAAAACCATAAAATTTTATAATATTAACTAGTGAAATTTAATGGTCACTTATTCACTTTTCCTACACTTGTTGACGAGACTAATTTCACAAGTCAAACAAAATTTAATGATCATTTTTCCTACACTTGTTGACGAGACTAATTTCAAAAGTCCATATGAACTATGGGCTTTCTTTTCTTGTTGGCCCATTAGTCTTTTCGTCTCCGTGATTCATGAATCATGCTCACTCACTTGAGTATCATTTGACTTTTATTTCACTTCTCTTGACTTTCTTAACTAAAAGATAAAAAAAAGGCCAATTGTAAGAGGCCCACTCAATGGAGGAATGTGATTCGCCGAATTTCAATGAAAGAGATCAAAGCTTTTGGAAAAGGAGTTTTTACTAGTTAAGAAACCAGTCTCAAAACTTTTGTGATCGGAAAAAAGCCGAAATCATTTGAGGACACAACAAGTGTTATTCACGCTTGAGTTTACAAAGTTCTTTACACACGACCAACAAGATCACATAACAAACCCAAAACTTAGAATAGATTAAAGCAGAGTAGCTATTAGTAATCATCTTTACTAACACGGCTTGTGTACAGAAACTAGCGTTTAGACAAATCTGAAGAAGAGAATTACATCAAAGTGGCAAAAACAGAGAAGTGGTAACACAATACCTAAGTGGTCCAAAAGACAGACAAAGAAGGTTCCATAATGGCATAATTTAGAGCTAAGAAAACAAAGGACAAACGATGTTTCCAATACTTTGAGGGCACAACGATCATGTTTCTCAAGTGGGTTCTCTGGTTCTAGCTTTTCAAGGCCCATATAGGGCTTAGTGGCATCCTGTTCTTTTGTTTGGTCCAGTTTCATTTTATTTCTTTGATTTTCAGATGTGATCATGAATATGTCTTAGATATCTATAAACCAAACTTTCCTGCTCAACTGGACCATAGCATCACCTCCACATAGTGGTAATAACAGTGACATGTGACTATTTTAAGTTTACAGAAATATAGAAAACTACATGTTACAAAATTTGTAAGGTTCTCACTCTTTACCAAATTAGAAGCACTTGTTATTCCACTCACTAATATAAAAAAATGTAAACAAAATATACGATTGATTGGATCCTAGAGATTGAATTAAGAGTGTCAATGTCACAATCATCCAACTTAAGCATCTTGATTTTGTAGGGACTAAATAGTAATGGTGGTAAATGGGGTCCATTATTGCTTTGTTGATTCAATTAGGTAATCGTGTTGTGTTGTTGTCTTAGCTTGCTGGACACTAAGGACACCATTCATCCATCACTTCACATCATTCATGATCTTCCTTACTTTTCTGCCACTATAATACAATCATCACCGATATTATTGCTTTGCCAAAAATATAATCTAAGCTTATTGGAATCTTGAATTGCATAGATCATCATAATCTAAATTGATTTTCTTTGTTTTCTTTTTAATAAATAAAACTAAAATAATATTCCATGTGCATAGGATAACTATGAGTTTTTAATTAAATTAGTGTCATCTTCGACCTCAAGTCTGTCTTTTTACTAGTTTTTCTTCCTTTGACAAAGTAGCCGACGCACATCTTGTTTTTGCCAATCACTTTCTTTTTTAGCTTTACCATATTCTCTATCTTCTGCATCTATTCTTCTTAACTACCATCATTGCATTGCTTTGTTTTTCCAATCTATATGGTTCTAGAAAAAAGTCTTTCCCACCGTAATTCGACTTCAAAAAATTACATAGTTTTGCATTATATAACTAAAATTTGAGAAATGTAGATTATGGATCAGATTTAATCGATGTAAAACATGACAAAAAAATTCTATAGATTTTGAATTTTCATATTGTATGATACTTTCCCACTTGTCCCCACTAAAGGACTATACATGATATTAATAGGGTTAGGTTTTTCTTTTTATAAGTGGTTGGTTTCTAATGTTGACAATAAGCAAGCTATTTTTTCATCCATACGAGACTACAGTCTTTACTTGTCAATTTTTCATGTCATGTTTCCATCAAATATATCAATGTCATGTCTCAACCATATTTATATATATTGTATATTTTATTGTCACGGATAGAAACATAAACTTCTAATTATATCTCTCACCTAAAGCACATGGTGTTATGATATTTTGTACCATTTAGTGGTTGAGACTTGAAAGGATCATATTTGCATATGTACAAATTTAATATCAAATCTGAAAGAAGGATTAGGGTCCTCCTTTTACTTTAAACCCTTGATTTCCTCTCACCTCTCTTTTCTAAATTCGTCTTTTGTATTATCCAATCCAAAGCACATTTTCATCTATCACTATGATGTGTATAATTTTTAGTATATGATGGATTTAATATTGGACAAGAACAATATTAAGTAATGATCTGTTTTGTAGCTTTAGCAAATTGGTTCAGACTGTTGTCATATATCAAATAGAGTTATGCAACCATAAACTAGAGTGATCATGA
>JAKUCM010009873.1:0-11004 GCA_023374145.1 Lepidium sativum | reverse complement strand
TGTAATATTCATATTACTATCTGGAGAAAAAGAAAAAGAAGTGTAAAGTGGTAAGAGGACACGCGACGCCTCCTATATAAACGAGAGCAGAGCTAAAGAGATAAGTGTATCGGTGAGGCTGAGAGTTATTCACTTCCTTCTTCTAAACCAAATCTTCCTTCTTTTCTCTTTTTCATTTTCCTCCTCCTTTCATCTCTTCCTTTCCTATGCTTTTTATTTCTTTTCGCAACAAATCTCACTTTTGAACCTTCGTTTTTCATTCTTTCTTTATTTAATTCAAAGCCAGGTCTTTTCAGAAACAGATCAATCCTTTTTTTTCTTTCTGCAAATTAGATCGTTTGTGAGGGTGTTTTTTGTTCCCTCCTCTCAGATCTGCGAAGAGCTTATTTATTATAAACCTCTTCTTTTTTTCCGATTTACTTGACAAAAATATTCCTCTTCTTTAATTTTGATTAGAACTGGAAAAATTTGTTGGAGTTGATTTTATTTAAAATTGAAATGGAAACTTGTATGGATGTGTACGGTAGCAGAAGGCTTCAGCAATCTGATCCATTCGGTGGTGAATTAATGGAAGCGCTTTTACCTTTTATCAAAAGCCCTTCCCACGATTCATCATCCGCGTTTGCGTTTGCGTCTGCGTTTTCACTTCCTCCCCCTCCTCCTTCTTTCTCTTCCACTTCCTTTACCCAACCGATTTCATACGGGTCGGATCTCAACCCGATCCACTCATTCCCCAACCTACTTAGTGTTAAACCGGTCTCCATGAAGCAAAACGGTGGTTCCGCGCCTAAACCGACGAAGCTTTACAGAGGAGTGAGACAACGTCACTGGGGAAAATGGGTGGCTGAGATCCGTTTGCCGAGAAATCGAACCCGGCTCTGGCTCGGAACATTTGATACGGCGGAGGAAGCTGCGTTAGCCTATGACAAGGCGGCGTATAAGCTGCGCGCCGATTTCGCCCGGCTTAATTTCCCTAATCTCCGTCATAATGGATCCAGTATCGGCGGATATCGACCTCTTCAATCCTCAGTTGACGCTAAGCTCGAAGCTATTTGTCAGACCTTGGCTGAGACGCAGAAACAGGGGAAATCAACGAAGAAATCTTCCCGGAAACGTTCCGTAACCACGAAACAACCGGAGGTTAATTCGTGTTCAGATCTGGTTGAGGGAGTCAAATCAGACGATTACTCTAGCGCTGGATCTTCACCGCCGTTAACGGAAAGCTACGGATCTGGAGGATCTTCTTCACCTTTGTCGGATCTGACGTTCGCCGATGCGGAGGAGGAGATTCAGGCGCCGTGGAACGAGAACTTTGCGTTGGAGAAGTATCCATCTTACGAGATCGATTGGGACTCCATTTTTCAGTCCTCCAGTCTTGTAAATTAGTCTATGCTGTAAGGGTAATTTAGGAATACTAGAGATCTCTTGCAATGGAGTTTTTGGTCATTGCAGAGATTTATGATTCTTAGGGACTTTTGTGTTAATATCAATAAGTTTATGTACCTTTATGTAATATTATCAGTCTCTGCGTCGGTCCAAGCTGGGTTTTTTGTCATGCTCCGTGCGAGATTTTTTTTATGTAATTTTTTTCTTAATTATATTTTGTAGTTGTCTTAATTCAATGTTTCTATTAGCTTTAACTTGAATCTAAATTGGCGCAATTAAAGACTCTACCTTTTTATGGATTAATTAATTCATAATAAAGTGACGATGGCTTCGAACAAGGTTAACAATGTGTAATAATTAATTTATTAAGACCGATTAGAGAATTGACATTACAATATCTTGTGATGATGAATTTTGTTTGGTTTACGCAACGGCACGCACTCACAAGTCGTAATACCTTATGGGACCACGAAAGGCGGAATTCAGAATCATGTCTCTTGTCTTATCCCTTAATTTCAACTATGAAATAGTCTGCAAATAAGTCTCATAACAAAAAAAAAATTAAAAACTAGACCGATGACGAAATGGGCACAAATTATTTACGGTCTTGGGTAGAGTTAATGAGAGAAGTATAATCTGTTTTGTGGTCGTAAAAGCAAAATAAGCTCATGTCAAATGGGACAAAGTCATATAGTTTGAATCAAAGGTGACATAATTTTACACTTTTATGTTGCCCCAAGAGATAAGGAATAGCGAAAGGCAAAAGTAAAAGTTTCTCAGATTCTTGAATATTTTACAATACTGCAAAAATTCCATTCATCAATCGTTGCACTTTCGTAGCCAGATTTAAACCTAATTTGGAACTGTAAAACCCGTCTGATCCTCCAGTTGCTAATCATGAAAGTGGGAAGAATATTAAACTACTCAGTTGAATTTGCCAATCTCCATTTTTTTCTTGATTGCTCGTTGTCCATGGTATATGAAGGAATCTACTATTCCCGATACCGTGAAGATACCTGCAAATCAAACTTTTAGCTTTCAAAATGATGACAACATATATCAGTATATGTTTAGTTAAATGAAGAGATATTAATTGATAACCTCCAACTATAGCGCAAACATTTGTTAAGAAGTGCAAGAACTCCACATGTTGCTCCTCAAAAATCACCTAACAACAATCAAAATTATAATGTTATTAGACACACATTGTCTATTAAGCGTTATTAATAGAATAGCAAAACCCTCCAAGCAAACCTTAATTGGTGAAAGATCATAGTAGAAGAAAACACCAGGCGGGGTTTGCATGCGACCTGCTTCTGCGTTCTGGAAATGTTCTGTCACAGAGAACTGCCAAAAACAATTACACATGTTACATTTTACACAATGAAAATGTTATGATGTTTAACAGAGATTTGAAGATGTGGCATCACCTGGTTTGACTGAATAGTATTCTGGTGGACATCTGTGTATATGCTTGGTACCACCTAAAATTCAACACCACAAAATTTACCATAAACACTCTACAATTTCTATACTATGCAAAAGCCAAAACCACAGGAGAAAATATTGTACATGTCCACAAGCAAGATATTTTCCCACTTCTCTATCAGTAAACTGAGCTACAATGAGCCAATTAGGAATCTCACAGATGATTATTTGGAGATGTTAAACTAGAATATTGTCCCAGGTGAGAATATTATCTATATGGAAAATTTGGGGCAAACCTTAATGAAATATTGATACATGCCACTCTGTCTCCCCTGATTCCAATGCACACTGAGAATCAAGAATATGTATTAGAAGATAAGATGACTGGACAAGTGATGACAGGCACAAATAATGGCTTGGGAAAGAAGTTTATACCCATCTAGAGGGTTCACTACTCCCGGGAAAAAATCCCCAAAGGCCAACCTATTGACTGTGTGGCTAATCTGTGTAGAGATATAATGGAGTCAAGACCCACTTGAAATACAAGCTTATAAAGCTGAGTTTAAAAAAATTCGCTTACATTGTAATTGCCTTGCTGGAACAGTAACATATCATGAAATTGAAAACCGGATTGATGAAAGCTTTGCCCAGGAATGAAATGAAAGTTCCCAGCAACTTTATTAACTTCTAAGAAACCGTGAACATTACAACCTTCACCTTCTTCGTCTTTGACCTTTTGCACATAGCCTTCTCTTTTACACTGCGATGGAATGGGTAGAATAATCATAAGAATAAATATGAAGGTGGATACATCAAAGTGGCCATCCATGCTTTCTTCAAATACATACAAGTTTTTTCTTTGAAAAATAGATCCCAGTTCAAATTAACACCAAAAAAGTATGGCAACTTCCTTCAAACTAACTAACAAGATCAACCCGACTGAGTAAGGGATAGAGCTGTGTCTGTGTACCTGGTCGATTGCTTCAGGGTCTGAGAGAGCCCAACCTTTCTTTCGGTAAGCTTCACGAACTTCCTCACATGAATTACAACAAGCATCACCCGTCTATCAAGTGTAAGAAAGGACAACCACAACGTGTAAAGAAGAACAAAAAAATATTTCACCACCATAGAAAAAACTAAAGTGTAAAATAACTGAATCAACACTAAAGAACTGTGCTGAAGATTTTCAATTGCAACTGCAACTGCAAATCAATTATCAAAAGTAGGAGTATATTATTAATTTAGGAGAGCTTACCGCTTCAGCTCCAAAGCAGGAACCACAGTATGTTTCATTATGCTCCAACCTTCCACCATGTTTCTGTAAAGGTTTTTCAATCTGGGGATAACCAATAACAATAAGGAATCAGAAAAACATAAAACGAGACCAGAGATCAGAGACTTGTTCTTGCAATGAGATCAGAGATAGAACCTGAAAATGAAAGGTCGAAGTCTTTGAAAAAACTAACCTTAGTATGGCCAATCCCGTCTTTTTTTGCCTCGATGACATTGCCAGAAGAATCTAATCTTCTTTTAATTATATCATGTCGCTGCAATATACAAATGCGAAGAATCGAAACTCAGACAAAGTGCACAAACATCTCAGCTAGAAAGAAAAACAAAATGGAAAAGAACAATCCACTATCCATTAGCACATACCACATCAAGATGCCGCTCTCCGCTGATATCCATGGAATCAAGACTAATAATTGAACACTGAAGCGCAGGGAATGTAACATCAAACTGCAAGATTGTATATTGTAAGTTATTAAAAGCGATTCTTTAATAGAAACCAGTAATCTTACAACTCCAAGTAGTAAGCAGGGAACAAAAAGTTTTACATTAATGCGTAGCTTCTCTCCTCTTGATGTATCAACACGGAGCTGAGTTTCGGTAACCGGGTGGATATAAAGCTCTAAAACCAAATAACCAACAAAGAACGGTAGATCAGATTTGCTTTCTCAGGATACAGTCTCAAACAATGTTAAATTTCGCTATATCTAAAATCAACTATAATATAGTTCCCAAAAGAAAAAACCCACGAAGAAAGAATGAAAATTTTGAGCTTGGATTCTAAAAGCATCGACCTTTCAAGCTTTCCCTTCATAAAATTGGATCCAAAAACAGGGTACAAATGAATAAACTTACGAAGCTCGGAGAAGAAGAGAATTAGCATTATGATTGAAGAGACGAGGGTGATAACACCACCAGAAAGTGTTCGCCTGTAGAAATCTTCATTGATTTTAGGGTAAGCGTCCAGATTCCTTAATCTGTTCATCACGCCAACCATTCCCTCTTCCTCGAGCTAGGGTTTCGACTAAGTTGTAGTTTTTTGACCGATTCAACGGAAGAAGAAGATATTCAACGGCTAATCACCCGACCTCTTTTGACCTCAGGATTTCTCTGTATCTATTTTCTTCTTCCTTAACTATATTTTCTCTACTTCCAAAAAAAGCAAAGAGAATCACAGACGACGCCGAATCTCTAGTTCTTAGTACGCCGTCGTTTAGCTCTTACTACAAATTGGGTTTCGGCTCTACTGTATCTATGGCCCATATGAAATCCCAAATAATAAATTTCCTTAGGAAATTAATTTCAATTGCAAGTTAGTTAGTATATAGATATGAAGATTTTGTGCATTGTGATATGGGTAAATTTCAAAGGCGTAATTCGTAGAGGAAGCAGAAGTTACTGCTTTTTGATTTGAGCATTTAGCATTGGACTTTCGGTTATGGTTATTAAGATTGGTTTAGAGTCTTGGTTCTGGTTTAGGGTCATTTTTGGTTCTTATTAAAATGTAATCGGTTTAATCATTATGAGATTAAACCGAATGCGTCTTCTTTTTCATATGTGTTCGTATATATATATACGAACAGTGTACATTGTTGTTACAATGATGAATACAAGAGATTCAAGTTTTCCTTTTCTTTCTTTCTTTGTTTCAGTTGTAATATTGCAACATGGTATCAGAGCAGAAATGATCCAATGTTTTCTGTTGAGAAACGAAACTCAATTTCATCTTTTCATCTTGTTCTTCATCTCTTTCTTTCCGTAACAATCATTCTGATCTTTCGATCGAAAACGGTTCACAAACATGGTGGTTGTTCGTAAAGGAACCAAAAGACCGGTGACATCAAGAAGATTGGGTATATCGAATCGCACGACAAGATCACAAAACTCGGATCAAATCGATGGAGAAAATCATATATCGACGATCTCGAAGAATCTTTTCAGAAATGCGAACTCGGTGAATCAAATGTCGACTGGAGAATATCTCAATTTTGAAGCTATTCAGTTTTCTCCTTACTATTTGACTAGTGGAGACAATCTCGGAGGTTCTTGATGGAACTAACTATACAACCTGGAGCATAGCGATGAATATAGCTCTTGATGCGAAGAATAAGATAACATTCGTCGATGGTAGTCTTCCTAGGCCATACCTAACACATCCTCACTACAGAATTTGGTCGAGATGTAATTCAATGGTAAAGTCTTGGATTCTGAATTCTGTCAACAAGCAGATCTATAGTAGCATACTTCAACTTGAAAATGCCACAAGGATTTGGAAGGATTTACTTGTCAGGTTTCACATTACCAATTTGCCTAGATCCTATCAATTGACGCAACAAATTTGGACTCATCAACAAGGCACAATGGATATATCTACGTATTACACTAAGTTGAAGACTCTGTGGGACGATCTTGAAGGAGCAGAATGTGTAGACATTTGCAAAGTCTGTGAATGTTGCAAGAAGACATCATTAAAGATAGAACGCACAAAGGTGATCAAGTTCCTTGCAGGCTTAAATGAATCATATGCGAATGCAAGAAGTCAGATCATTATGCAGAAGGAAATACCAAGTTTGGTGGAAGTTTACAACATGCTGGATCAAGATCACATTCAAAGAAGTATCACAAATGTGACAAATGCAGCTGCCTATTATTTCACAGAGAGAAGCGTAGTAGAAGGCTCGGTTAATTCCACTGTCTCTACTCAAAAGGTTAAGCCTATTTGTAGTCATTGTGGATATACAGGGCTTACTATTGAAAAATGCTACAAGATACATGGATATCCAGCTGGATTCAAGCACAAAGGAAAACAAAACCAAAACAAGTCAACAATTGCTCAAGTAACTCTCTTGGATGGTAAACACGATCAAGCAGGGGCTTCAACAACTCTGAAAGGCTTGCCAAATGATCAAATGGAAGGAGTGGTTGCTTACTTTAACTCACAGTTATCATTGCCATCAAACAAGGAAATACAGACTTCCAATAACAAAGGGATCATCACAGCCTCACCATGTATTGGTTTCTCAAAATCTACACTTAATTTTGTAGGTATAATGAGAACCACATGGGTAAGTCTCACTAGTCAATCATGGATCATCGATAGTGGAGCAACACACCATGTTAGCCATGATAAAAATCTGTTTATCAACTTGGTTAATCTTGAAAATAAAACTGTTACTTTACCAAATGGGCTAACAATTCATATTGAAGGAATTGGGGAAGTTAAAATTAATAAGAACTTGATACTGACAAGTGTTCTGTACATTCCAGATTTCACTCTTAGCCTACTTAGTGTGAGCCAATTGACTAGAGAGTTAAATTGTCGTGTTATTTTTGACTATTTTACTTGTGTGATACATGAGCCTATCAAGGGGCTGATGATTGGACAAGCTAATCAAGTATCAAATTGTTACATTCTAGATAAGAATTCTTTTGAAAATCAACCTGTTCAAAACCTGTCTTTCTCGGTTAGTGTCGTTTTCAATAATTCTCTATGGCACAGTAGGTTAGGACATCCTGCAGAAACTAAAGTAGACTTTGTAATGAATTTGATTGGTGTCACTAGAAGAAATAAAGAGAGTTTTCATTGCAATATTTGTCCCTTAGCTAAACAAAAACGATTGCCTTTTGCTTCTTTAAATAATATGTGTAAAAATCCTTTTGATCTTTTACACATTGATATCTGGGGACCTTTCTCTGTTCCAACATTGGAAGGATAATGATACTTTCTTACTATAGTAGATGATTATACTCGTGTAACTTGGATTCATCTAATGTGTTTTAATGAGTGATGTCTTGCAAGTGTTTCCAGATTTCCCAACAAAGATAGAAACTCAGTTTAAAGCAGTTGTTAAAGGTGTGAGGTCTGATAACACACCAGAGCTGAAATTTGAGAAGCTGTTCAAATCAAAAGGAATAGAGTCTTACCATAGTTGTCCTGAGACGCCAGAGCAGAACTCGGTGGTGGAAAGGAAGCATCATCATATTTTGAATGTGGCCAGATCCTTGATGTTTCAGAGTAATGTACCAATTGAATACTGGGGGGATTCTGTACTCACTGCAGTGTTCTTGACCAACAAATTACGAGCTACCATTCACAAGAATGTGTTACCTTATGAGATGCTAAGGAATACAGTTCCAGACTATGAAGGTTTGAAAGTCTTTGGGTGCCTCTGTTACAGTTCAACATCTTAGAAGCAAAGACACAAATTCGACAATCGAGCTGAACCTCATGTGTTTTTTGGGGTATCATGCGGGCTACAAGGGATATAAGCTTCTGAATTTGAAGACAAATGGGATTCACATTTCACAAGGTATTTCATGAGGATATATTTCTATTTAAAGACAAAGAACAGAGTGAGATAGATGACTTATTCTCAAGCAGAGTGGACAACAACAAGACAGAAGATGTTCCTCAACATGATTCCTTAATGTTGCCACACACTGAGGAGACAGAAACGGAGAATGAAGACTATGATGCATCAGAAGACCAGATCAATGCAAAAGAAGAAATAGTGAATCATACGAACAGATTTAAAAGGAAAACTAAGGCACCTAGCTATCTTCATGACTAATATTGTGGGATTACAGAGATGAATTTGCCATTTCCATTGGCAAATTATGTTTCCTATGACAACTTGTCAGAATCATGCAAGGTCTACACTTGCTCTGTAAGTTTTTTCTCGGAACCTACCTCTTTCTCTCAAGCTAAGTATCAGGAGGAATGGATAAATGCCATGAATGAGGAATTGGTAGCTTTAGAGAACTTTGGAACTTGGACTGTTTGTACTTTACCTGAAGGAAAACATGCAATATGATGTAGGTGGGTCTATAAGACTAAATTGAATGCTGATGGAACCTTAGAGAGATATAAGGCTAGGTTAGTGGCTAAAGGTTTTACACTGAAAGAAGAAATAGATTTCATAGATACCTTCTCCTCTGTAACTAAAATGACAACCATTAAGACTTTGATTGGAGTTGCTGTGGCAAAAGGTTGGGGTTTGACATAACTTGATGTGTCAAATGCCTTCTTGAATGGAGACTTGCACGAGGAAATCTTCATGTCCTTACCGCCAGGACATACAGTGACACGAGAAGGAAAATTACCTCACGACATAGTGTGCAAGCTGCACAAGTCCTTATATGGCCTAAATAGGCTTCAAGACAATGGTTTTTGAAGTTCAACAACACTCTGCAAGCTCTCGGATTCAAGAAATCTGTATACTGACCATACTCTCTTCATCAGGAAAGTGAATTGCAGATACAATTGCAGTGTTGGTTTATGTAGACGACATAATGATAGCCTCAACAATGAAGAAGATGTAGAACACCTGAAGAATGCTCTACACAGCCATTTTAAAGTTTGTGATCTAGGACCATTGAGATATTTTCTCGGTCTGGAGATAGCAAGAAGTGCAGCAGGAATCTCTATTTGTCAGAGGAACACACTCGAGTTATTAGAAGAAGCAGGGTTGTTGGCCAGCAAACCTTCAAGCATACCAGTGTCAGCCAATTACACAGCTTGTCCTAGATAATGGAGAGCCACTGCTATCAGATCCATAGACGTATAGAAGACTTGTTGCAAAATGATGTATCTCACCATAACAAGGCCTGACATCACCTTTGCAGTACACAAGCTTTGTCAATTCACTTCAGCACCAAGGCATTCTCATCTATAAGCAGCTCTCAAAGTTCTTCGATATTTGAAAAGAACTATAGGGAAAGGCATTTTTCTACTCAAAGAATGCAGGTCTCATTCTCACGATATTCACAGCTGCTGACTGGGGAACTTGCAAGGATACACGTAGATCAATCTCTGGTTTTCTGTATGTTTCTCGGCTCTTCACTTATTTCGTGGAAGTCCAAGAAGCAGCAAACCATGCTCGTTCTCATCAGCAGAGTCAGAGTACCGAGCAATGAGATTTGCTCTCAAAGAAGTCATGTGGCTTGTGAACCTTTTGGAAGAACTAGATGCACCACAACAGCAAGCAATAGATTTCTTTGTGATTCAATGGCAGCAATTCACATATCCAAGCATTCAATTTTTCATGAGAGAACAAAGCATCTTGAGATGGATTGTCACAAAGTGAGAGAGAAAATAATTGATGGTTTGATAAAGCCGGTCTATGTGAAAACAGAACATAACCTTGGAGACATCTTCACGAAGGCCTTTATCCCCTAGTAAGTTTAATGCAATTATTGACAAAATGACAATGGTTTCAATATACTTGCCATTTTGAGAGAGGATATTAGAGCATTGGACTTTCGGTTATGGTTATTAAGATTGGTTTAGAGTCTTGGTTCGTGGTTTAGGGTCATTTTTTTGGTTCTTATTAAAATGTAATCGGTTTAATCATTATAAGATTAAACTGAATGCGTCTTCTTCTTTATATGTGTTCGTATATATATACGAACAGTGTACATTGTTGTTACGATGATGAATACAAGAGATTCAAGCTTTTCTTTTCTTTCTTTCTTCTTCGGTCTTACTTTGTTTCAGTTGTAATATTGCAACATAAGCAATATGGGCTAATGAGGGGGTCATATTTGAGGGGAGACAATTCTATTCTTCATAGCTCTTAAAGGGGCGTCCCGGATGAACCAAGCAATGAAGCCCAAATTTTCCTTACATTGAATTTTGTTCATTCACAGAGGAATTACGAATAACTCTGCTGATTTTTTAGCTAAATTCATTGTTATTAAGACATCAATGGGTGTTTATACGATTTTTGACCCCACTGTTTTTTCGTTCGATTCTAATCTTTTAAATATCCGAATAAAAAATAAATTAAACTTAGACCCCAATAATTAAAATTCGACTCCACAAAATCAATTTTAACTCTCAACACTCCCTGTTAAACTTGATTTTTCTACTCCAAGCAAATTTCTTATCTTGATGAAATC
>JAKUCM010009872.1:0-14588 GCA_023374145.1 Lepidium sativum | reverse complement strand
GAGAGAGAGAGGGGTTTGTTCAGCCCCGTTAGCAGAACTACAGGGAGTCTACTATTGTCTTTATATGGCTTGGGACCAGCGAGTGTCGAGGCTATATCTTGAGATTGACTCCGAGATTGTGTTGGGTTTCATACGTGTATAAGAGCAACATTATTGGAGAGTTCTTATTAGAGTTTCTTAAATATTATTTTAAATGATTATATATGAGAAAATGTGAGTTATGAAATGTATTTTAATAATAAAATAATAAAATAAGCTAAGAAACCCATTAAATAGTTTCTTAAATAAGAAACTTTAGTAAAATTTATTAAGAGTTTTTTAAATTTTTAATAATAAAATAAGTTAGGAAATCCTTAAGAAACTCTTGATAATAGTGGTCTAAGAAAGTTAACTATTTAGCAAATAGATAAGTATGCATTTTTTACTAGACCATGTTTGATTTACTTTTGATTTTTTTAGATTAATTTAATAAATTAAGAGATTTACTTTTGTTTTTCAACCAAATTTTTTTTTTACATACTAAATAAGTTTAGGAATAGTCAAAATTTTGTTTACATGGAAATGATTCGAATTTTGTCATAGAAAAGTATATGGTAAATATTTTACGAGTAGATGAAGTTAAATGATTTGAAAATCCATAGAATACAATGATTCTGTTATTTTTCTTTTCTCGTTCTTTTGTTTGTTGTTAAATTTTTGTTACCTTAAGTCTTTAACAATAGTAAAATATATGGATTTGTTTATAGAAAAGTTTTCTTTGGATAAATAATATGAAATACAACCTTTAAGTCAAGATTTTTCAATTTATTGGTGAAGAAGTGAAGTTAATATAAAAAAAAGGTCGTGAGTGAATATCACATTCAATATTTATTATAAGAGAGTTTGAGTTATTTAAAAAACATCATTTGTCTGATAAAGAACGCTTGGAATAGTTTTGCATTAAAAGAATTTTATTTGGTAGGTATCCAAAGGAATTTTTAATGCAGTAAAAAATATATTAATTATAATTTTATTCACTTTACAAATTATAATTATAATGCCGAGAACATGTGGTTCAGTGATTTAGTCACTTTACAAATTCTAAAAAAATCCGGGATTGAATCTCTTATTTGGAGTAATAGGTAAATAAATAAAAAGGATAAAAGTGACGTCCTGGGTGTGAGGGTGCATAACGCCAAAAATGAAGTGTGGCCGTCATTCAAGGAATCACGTGTGGTTTAAGAAATGTACCGACTGTTGTCTCATCTATTTCTATTATTGAATTGATATTTAAACACGTGAAGTAGAGTTAGTTTATCCTAAATTTAACTACGTTAAAAGATAAATTCAAATTCTACTATTATTTTAATTGAACATTTTAAAACATATATCAAATTTTATTAATTTAATAGTTATTTTGTTAACAAAAAATATTATATTTTATTATGTAAGTCTCCTTACCAAAACACACATTAGTGAACACTCGAATATTAAGTAGGCAAATATTACACTTATATTTCAACCAAGTTATCCATATTGGCATATTCAAACCCTCTGTAACCATCTATAGATTTCAGATTCCCAAATGTCTAAAATTTAGAAAAACTTATACAGATGGAAGTCAGATAAATTCGGAAACTAAAATAGAAAAAGTAAAACCTATCTATGATTTATTTATTTGACTAAACAACGAAGAAAATAAAGAATTAACAAATGGACGGACATGAAAGAGAAGTACCGACCAAAGATGGGGAAATAACGTGGAAGCTTCTTTTTTTTTTTTTAACATAAAGAGGCTTTTAGAATTGGTAACAAAAGTCGACTCATATAACTTGTTGATCTCTGCCTTATTTTTTGTCGCTTCTTGCTTGGTTTTTAATCCTACCATACCACTTCAAAGATGCTTAGTTTCTTCCCTTTTTTTGACCTTTGGATCTTCATGTCTGAATTCTCTTCTTTTTGTGTTACACACTCTGATACTAATTTTGTTTGCACTTAAACTTACTACCCACTAAATTTCGGTAGCTTACAAATAAAGATTAACCAAATTATTAACGTACTATTAAAAAATTCAGAGCTTACTGTTGAAGTTCTTGTAAGAAAGTGATCAATGTTATCAAGACTGGTTCCTACTTCCTACAATAGGATATAATATTGTGACCACATTGGCGTGCGATTTGCTTTAGTATATATTTTTTTCTAAAATATCATTGCGACTACGTGATACTGAGCCTACTGGCCCAATTACTTAAATGGCTTAATACGGGCTATTAAATTTTTGATACTAGGCTTGAACCTACTCATTAGCTTCATGGGTAGATGCATTGTTTGGTAAATTAACTCGTATATGCTAGTTTCTACACATTTGTGAACTATGTAACATGTCATAGTTTAATAGCTAGTATTGTTCATATGTTGTAAAGAGGCTCAATCTCTGAATGACTTTTAATTTCCAAAAGTTGATACCTAAAATATTTTCCAAATCGTACTACACTGATATTTATTTTGCCTACATTGATGTTACGTTGAGACAGACTAGCTGAGATTGTACATGTTCTAACTAGAATTATAACGGTTACAATTTGGTTTATAAATCCTGTAGAGAAGTTTATATTAGCCACTTTGAGGTAGCTGAACTTATATATAATGCAAGGGACTAGTTTGAGGTAGGTAAGTTTATACATATTGCTTAGCCGAGTTTATACATATAAACAAATTGGATATATAGTTCTTGTAACTTTGATCCTGTTGATCAAAAGATAAACACAAGTCACACAATATATATAAGAAGATCATACAATTTTCCACGAGAACATAAACGTATTTTGGTTTACCACCAAAAAATTTGTCTTCCCTTTTATCTATCAATTTGTCACCATAGCTATTTACTTAATCTTATAAGCTATTTACTTAATCTTATAAGCTATCTACCCAAAAAGGCGTTTTTCTAACATTTTTCTTCATAGCTCATAGAATTTATCATATTCTCATAATAAATTCCGGTCGAGACATAGATCTAAATATAATTTTAATTAAGTAAAACCATTTATGGAAGCAGTCGCCATACAACAATTGGATTCAAGACTCTTTAGAATTACAAAACACAAATGTAATAATGTAAGAAGGGGAAAGAAAAGCCTCTAACTGAGTCCGAGACTCTCTCTCTCACATACTTACATGCACATTTTAGTTAACGGTGACTTTACCGACCATACCAGCACCTTGATGTGGCGCACAATAGAAGCTGTAAGTCCCAGGCTCATTCAAGGCAACCTCGTACGTCTCTCCCGGACCGTTAAGCAGGTCTTGCTCGTCCATCGAGATCTTGCTCGCGTCCACGCCACTTGGGATCTCATCTTCATCGAACACAACATTGTGTGGGAATCCAGCATTGTTCTTGAACACAATTTTCTCTCCTTTTGCTACAGTGAAGTCGTTTGGGACAAAAGCTAAAGCCCCATCTCCACTTCCCAAGAGAACCTCCATTGCCATGGCGTTTCCAGCCAAAGCAATTGACGCTGCAGCCGCTACAGCCACGACTCCGAAGTCTCTTAGAGATGACTTCACTGTAAGCTTGGGTGATGTAACAGCAGCCGTTTGGATTCTGACGGTGGCAGAGGATTTGATGGATGCGGCTTTAAGGCCGGTGAAAGATGGGATTGCGACGGTGGCTGAGGTTACTGAGGCCATTTTTCTTTAGAGGGATAAGATAACTTCTGTTTTTGTTTGTTCTTTGGTTCTAGTGAGAATTGTGAGGTTTATGTGTTTTATCTTGGTGAGTGAGAGAGCAATGAGAGAGCAATGGATGGCTCTAAAAGCAAAACTACATACAAGCGAGTTATCTGTGGAGACGCGTTCTGATTGGTTGATTTTAGATACTGTCTCGTGACGTGGCATTGTAGGTGGAGAGTGTTTGTCACGTTTAATTTGTCTTGGAGAAAATAAAGATAAGTTTCTTAAAAATGACGTGGCATTTTATTTTAGTTAAGTTAGATGATGCGCGTATTTAAAAATGGGCCTTAATGGGCTTTGACTATCGTTAAAAAACTTGGGGAACACGATAAATTACGGTTAAAGTTTCCTAAATTCATGGGTTCGTTTCTTAAACCCTAGAATTGTTCTTCAATTGGCCATTTGTTGAGGAGAGTTCTAACAGAGATCCATGTCCCGATCGGATCATCGATGATTTCGGCAGCGCGTTCGGCATGGGTGTTGTTGGCGGATCCGCGTATCACTTCATCAGAGGAATGTACCATCATCCCGCCGGTGCTAGTCTCTCCGGAGGAGCCGAGAGAGTGCGGATGAATGCGCCGCGAGTCGGAGGAAACTTCGCAGCATGGGGTGGTCTTTTCTCGGCCTTCTATTGTTCTGTGGTGTATGCGAGACAGAAGGAGGATCCTTGGAACTCGAGCATATCAGGCGCCGCGACTGGAGCGTAAAGGATTCAGAGCGACAGCTGGATCACCTTTAATGGGAGGTGTGATTTTGGCTTTAATAGAAGGACTTGGATCGTGGTTAACAAGTTTCAGGGTGATATGGATAACGAGAAGATGCCTCGGAACTATCTGGCGTGACAATGAGAGCGTCCGTACCGGAAATTTCTTCTGGTTCCGGGTCTTAGTTTAGGGGTTGGTTTGGAAAGGAAAGATGAAAGAGTCTCATGATCCAATCATTCAGGGAGCAAAACTATTACTCTGGACAGCTCTGATGCACCTTCCGCTCCCACTTATGAATTTAAGTGATCAAATTTAGATCTCAATTTTAACTCTTGACGTTAAAAGCTTTTAATATCTATAGTTTATATATTCTGCAAACACTTGATAGTGCTTTTTTTTTGTAGTAGAGCCTAGCTAATTTCCACTCACCAAATCTACTTATCATAGATAATTATATTCGGATTTTCGTGTTATTCGTTGTTGCAGTTAAACGATGTTGAAGTCAAGTCTTGGCTTTTCCATTCGTCACTCTCCAAAGATATAACTTTGAATCTATGTCTGCCACAGTTATGCTTGCGGAGAGATAGTGAAACCAAGACGTTACAGAGAACACGATGATGATTCATGTTTGGTTGTGTTTTATTTTATATGTTCAGGTTTCTGAAATCGGTTAAGTGGATTGATTCATGTTTTATTTACCTCATATCTTCAATCACATTCATTTTATACGTTATACTCCGATGCTACAAAATGTTGTTTATATAATATTTATATAATCGAATTTTATTTACTTTGTGTTTTTTTAGTTTGTAGTTTCGGTAATATGAATAATATTATTTTCATATACTATTTTATGTAATAAAAGTTTTGGTTTATAAAATTTCATTTTTTTATTGATTTTTTTTTTTTGGTGTTTTAGTCTCATATTAATTAGGGTGAATTAGTAACTAGTACTAGTATAAGAAATGAATTAGTTACATTTGTAGTTCCAAAATATTAAAATTACAAATATAATTTTTCCAATGTCAAGTAAGGCTGCTTTTTGAAAAGAAAAAAAATATTACGAAACTGTCATTAATGAGTAATTCCACGTCAGCCGCACGTAAAACAAAAAAACTGTGGCAAATATATGCTTTGTTCCGAACTGGTATGTAGGTTTTGGTTTACGTTATGTAGGTTTAAGTAAATTATGTAGGTTTTGATTCACATTATGTAGGTTTTAGTTTGTTATGTAGGTTTTGATTCACATAATGTAGGTTTTGTTACACGTGACATAGGTTTTGGTACGTGATGTAGCTTTTGCTACACATTATGTAGGTTTTGATTTACATTATATAGGTTTTGATTTACGTTATGTAGGTTTTGAATCACGTCATGTAGGTTTTAATTTACATCATGTAGGTTTTGATTCACGTAATGTAGGTTTTGCTACACGTAATATAGGTTTTGTCCACCTTGTTATGTAGGTTTTTCCATACGTAATTGAGGTTTTTCTACACGTAATGGAGGTTTTGTGATTTACTGTTATGTAGGTTTTGATACGTACATTACGTAGGTTTTGGTATGTTATGTAGGTTTGTTATTAACTGTTACCTAGGTCTCATGTAATGACCATTTTACCACCGTCATTAAGCCTCCACCTAATAGCTGCATTTGATGGTATCACCATTAACAATCTATATGTTTCATCAACCTTTATGGTATTGCCCATAACAACCTCATATCTTTCATCATCTTTCATCGTGAGCTGTTAAATTTTTTAAAGGGATCAAGTTTAAGTAATTCGGAAGATGGAGGCATGAGGAAGATCAGTGGTTATTTTATATTGATAAATCATGTGGGATCAAATTCATAAGAATTCAAGTAGGAAAAAAATTGGTGGAGTTAGTTTTAGAGGTATGCAAGCAATTTCAGATAATTGAACGTTATATGATGTCGCTATGAGTTATAGGAGGCCGACTGAGAAAATGAGACTGCTTCCTGAAGATAGACCACCTATTTACTTATTTGATACTGAATTAATACAAATCTTTGTGGAGAAGTAAAGGAGGTATAATTAGCGTCTTTATGTTGAGTTTTATGAAAGATCGGATGTAGAATCAAAAGAAGAGGTAGTTAGTGATGAAAGTCTTCATGAGTCTGTAGCTGAGTAGTCTTGTAGTAGGTTTTCAGGTCAGTCTTGTAAGTTTTCAGAAAACCTACAATCGGATGAAGATAATGAAGATAATGAAGATGTAATAAGTAAGTTTGACTATTGTGACGATCCTGATGGTGCCAACTCTGGAGATGAAGAGTACACTCATAATGGAGAGAACCTTAGCAGTTCCTTTAAGCAAAGAGAATTCTATTCTAGTGATGAGTTTGTGGGTTTAGGATTGAGTGTTATAGACTTAGCAATTGGGCAATGTTATCCAACTAAAGAGGAGTTGGAGACAAGGTTGAAGATTCTTGCTGTAACCCATCATTTTGATTTTGACGTTATAGCATCATCACGATTCTTGTTGCGCGTGAAGTGTTGGGTGCCTGGATGCCAATGGACCTTAGAAGAGCATCAATTGATATTATCTCGTGCTTCTACATTAAAAATTACGTGGGACAATACACTTGTTCCGTGACAGAGCGGTCATGTCATGCAAAACAAGCTAGTCCATATGTTCTAGCTCGCCTCTATGTTGATTTTTTTTGGTGGTGTGGGTTCGTCTGTTCTGCCCCTTCATGTCTCCGAGTGTCTAAATAAATACTATGGAGTTAAGGTCAATGGTCAACTGTAGTTATTGTTGTATTTTGTATTTTTGTTGTCTTCGATGTAGGTCTGTTGTCTCTAATGTAGGTTTGTTGTCTTCAATGTAGGTTTATTGTTTTCGATGTAGGTTTATTGTCTTTGATGTAGGTTTGTTGCATTCCACTGGTTTGTTGTCTTTGATGTAGGTTTGTTGTCTTCGATGTATGATATAGGTTTGTTGTCTGCGATGTAGGTTTGATTTCATTGATGTAGGTTTGTTGTTTTTGATGTAGGTTTGTTGTCTTTGACGTAGATAAAATATTGGAAGGCACACCAGGTTCTAAAGGAAACCCGACAGTGGTTAGAGGGTCATCACCGAGCAGTTATGAACAACTTCCTCCATATTTATTCATGATAAGAAGAGCGAATCCCGACACACTTATAAAGCTTGACGTTGATCAAGACAACAAATTCAAGTTTCTCTTCATTGCAGAAAGTTATGGTTTTTGATGGTAACTTTTTGCAAGATAAATATAAAGGTACTCGACTTACCGCCACAATGCAAGACGGAAATTTCAATATATTTCCAATTGCGTTCAGGGTAGTTGACACCGAGAATGATGAATCTTGGGAATGGTTTTTTAAACAACTTAACTATGTTATCCTGGATGATGAAGAACTGGCAATAATTTCATATAAGCATAGGTCAATAGTCAATGCGATAAAAAAAAAGTATACCCACTTGCTTGCTGGTAGGGGTATATGCACCTACCAATTGTGCAAGAACATCTTGTTGAAGTTCAGGGGATGTGAGTCTTTCAAGCTATTTAAACGAGCTGCAACTGCGTATAATTTACAAGATTTTAATGACCTATTTGCACATATTCAAGAACTGAATTCTCCTCTTCATGCTTACTTACTTAGTGCTGATGTTCGATTTGTGGAATCTTGTACATTTCCCCAGTAATAGGCACAACATCACCACAACGAACATAGCTGTATCAATCAATCATGCCTTGAGTGCATCAAGAAATTTTCCAATTGTGCAACTTATTGATGCAATAAGGTCCATGTTAACACGGTGGTTCGCAGATAGGAGGAAATAAAAAGTCTAATGACAACAACTCTCAATTCTAGCTTTGAGAAAGTGTTAAAGGTACATGACCTATATAGGTTTTTACGTCCTGTAATGTAGGCTTACGTATTATCAATGTAGGTTTTGGTTTATGTAGGCTTTGGTTTGTAATAAATTTAGGTTTTGGTTTGTTATGTATGTTTTGGTATGTACGTTTTGGTTCACGTTATGTAGGCTTTGCTACACGTTACTTAGGTTTTAGCTCACATGATGCAGGTTTTGTTACATGTTATGTAGTTTTGGTATGTTATGTAGGTTTTGATTCACAATATGTAGGTTTGTTGTAGGACAATGTAGGTTTTGTGGAAAGTTATGTTGTAGGTTTATGTATTACTTAAGTAAGGTTATGTATTACCTACGTAGGTTTACCATATTATTAATAAAGGTTTTAGTATTAACGTGGAGGTTTATTTATTGACGTTGTATGGAATAGTTGAGGAAATCAAACTGTATGCGGTACAACAAATAGATGAACATCAGACACATGTGACAAACTACACCTCATCTAATATGGTCAATCTGACGGAGATAAATTATTTATGCAAGAGGTACAACGTGGAAAAATTCCTTGTGTCCATGCCCTAGCTGCCTCTGAAAGTGTTAGTCTTCAAAGAATCTCTCTCATTCATTGGTATTACCACACAACAAATTTGTATGATGCTAGTCAAAGTGTATCAAGCCTCGAAATGCTGCTACACCTATTTTCGAGGAAGTGGCTAACAAGGTTTGTAAGCCTCCATCGAAACAAGCAGGCCAACGAAAAACTCAAGAATAAAGAGTGTCCTAGAGGTTGTAGCTGAGTTTAAACGACTAAGGAAGACGTACACTTGTTCAAAGTGTTCTCTAGTCGGCCATAATAAGCGTACTTGCCCATCATAGAAATGACCAGACGCGTTTGATACATTGTGTGCCATAAAAACTTAGAGTATGTATGTATGTATGTTTTGTATTACTATGTGGTTCTTACGTACTCTAATGTAGGTTTTTACCTACTCGAATGTAGGTTTTCACATCCTCTATGTAGGTTTTTCGTTCTGGTACTTATTGTTATGTAGGTTTTACGACCTGTTACATATGTCTTTACTAACTGTTTTGTAGGTTTTACGTCTTCTTATGTAGGTTTTCACTTACTGTTATGTAAGTTTGTTATTTACAGTTATATAGGTTCTTACATCTGTTATGTAGGTTTTTACGTACTGTAATTAAGGAATTATCAAACCTACATCATATGTTGTTATGTCTACATACAGGTTAAAACAAGTTACATAAGGAATATTGTTAATCCCTACGAAGTTACAGAAGGAATGTTGTTAATCTTATGAAGTTACAGAAGGAATTTACACAATAATACAATAAAGGACGTGTTAAAATCCTCAAGGTTGACAGATGTATATCCACATACCCTTATTGTCCATCTCTCCTCGAGCACTCAGGTCAGTCGTGATAACTTCACAACTGGCGGGAAGCTCATCTAGGGCCTCAGCTGCATACTTCATCCGGAGGAATGGAATGATGCTCTCGGTCAAGACCCTCGAAAGAGACACCTAGGACCAATCATTCAATGAACTTGAGTGCAAAAATTCCACAATCTCCACTGCAGCTCTGCTGTGGGGCTCTTTTTATTCTTGTCATCTTGTAGGTTGTACCAGTAAACCTCTCTTTCTGTTTTGGCATTGCCATTTATTTCACCAAGAGTGAGATCATCTTTGAGAAGGCTTTGCATTGGCCCAAAACCATACGGTCCAACATTACAGAGATGTAGGAATCAAAGATTTCGATCTTACACTTCACCAAGTCGACCTCCAACGCTACCCAGTGAGTTCTTCCAACGTTGTGTGCAATGTACACCTAGTCCACGTCAGAAACTTATTTCCTTCAATTAGCATACATACCGGCATTCCTTTGGTAAAGGTTTATGTACCCTGCCTTAAATTGGTAATTCTTGTCTTTGTGGCGAAGGAAGTCATTTTGGTACTCCCGTAGCCCACATGGTTGAAAAGTATGGATCAACAAAAGCAGTTCGACGATTTGTGAATGACGTAACTGTCTGGTAATGTCTCATTCGAGACATCAACATAATAGCGGATATATGAGCTCTGAAGAGAAAGGAGACATCACGATTTCAATGGCGACATGCAATCTCTATCCCGAGCTATGAAGAGAAAGGAAACATCACATAGCGTCAATTCTCAGAGACTTTCCTTCATTCGATTCTCACAATTCACTCAATATCATCTTTCTAAGACCTCTAATCCTATGTTACTTCTTCTTGATAGTTTGATATGTTTCTCATAGTTAACATTATTAATATTCTCTCATTTTCGGTTACCTTAAATTCTTTGCATATCAGTTTGATTTTGATTGGGTTCATTGCTATTTTTGTCTTTGATCGGGTTCATCGAAGATTAGAGTTTTATTGATATTTGATTTTGTAGAGGATGATTAATACTACCTATCTGCCCATCACTTCCTTTCCTTCAAGGTACAAAGATGCTGATCTGAATCTTTGTTAAATAAGCTTGTTTTGAGCCACTAAAGCTCTAGATTCTCTGTCTATGAACAGAGGAATTTGAGGGAAATTGCTCAACTTTATGGCACTGAAGTATCTTTGGAATCGATTGAGGAACATGTAAAATCTCTAGTTTGCATTCTTTTACTTCCAAATGTTTTAAAGAATCTTGAATCTCAGCTTTCCTCATTGATAATGGATTGAAACTGGAAAAAACATGACATCGAATGGCATAAAATCTCTGGTTTGATCTTAATTTTTTCTTACTTGATTACCTAGGAAGTAGTACTGAGAGGGAAAATGGGTTCACGAAACAAGATCATTCCAAGGATCCAAGATACATAGAGATGCGTATGGGATGAACTATAAACTATCAAAAAGGTTAGGCCTTGGATGCTCAAAGAAAACTCCAAGGGTAAGGCACTCTCATATTAATTCTTGATTTCTTTGAATTTGTGAAAAATTTATGTAATAGACGTTTTATAGTTTAGTATGCATCTCTTTGATCTATGTGTCTTTTCCATATGATTATGGTGTGGAAGTGAAATCCAACAGCCTGATCAATGTTTCTTTACTCTCAAATGTTGCTGCTAGCAAAAAACTACTTATTCGGTAAATTCCCTTAGGAAATATCTATCCAAAGTAAGCTGACCTAATGTATATTAACTTATGTTAATGCTTTATACGTACCATTTATTGCTGGTGCTAGATGAAAATATGTTTTGTTATTAGTGAGAACTATTCTCTTTATTTTCTCTTCTTTTTCTTATCAAATCATGTTGAGCTACTGGTCCTTTTCGTAATTCAATGCATTCTATTGCTGTACTAGGTTACATAGGTCACTCATGGGTAACACCTATAATGGTATGCCACAGCTAAAGTCTCAGTCCGAGCTGCCACCTTTTATCATATCAGCACTGGTAGGATCTAGATCAGACAGAAGTTTGTTACTAAGAGTCCTTGTTCTATACTTCTTATCAGTCATCTTCATTATGGACTTTACAGAGATACATACTTTTCTATTGTAGGTCAAGTTGATTTCCTACAAAATCGAAAATTTGCATGGGAGGATGCTTTCCAAAGTGTATATTCCATGTCTAGGAAAAATCTCTGCAAAATATTTTGTGGTAACTCCATCGGATGTTTGTAGGTGGAATTTTTTGTGCACATGCATAGATCCTTTGGGGATTATTGAGTAGTGGTTTGGATATAGATACTCATGTGAGTAGAGAAGTTGCTGAAAAAGGCCTCGATTAAGTCTTGCTATGTAAGAGTTTTTCGGTTTTTTTGTCCTGTTAAATGTCAGCATACTCATCAAGATGTAAGATAACTTGCTTTTCTCTTATAAACCTTACTATTTTTGCTGCAGCAACCATAAGAACAGCTTCTCCACCAGAAGCTCCTGAAGGTTTAGTTACTAAATTTGAGATAAAAGCTTATGATAGCTCCGCAGATCCTCACCTTGGTTTGGTCGTCATAATGGCTGCTGGCCAAAAGCTTATGATATTGCTTTTACTAATTTTTATGGATTAGCTTTTACTATTTTTCTTTTAGTTTTAAATGATGAGAAAAGTTTGAATTTGCGATCAAAAGATGTGAAAACGTATATCTACATTTATATGGAAATTTTGAATAAATTATTTTTTGAAAACATTCTTTGTAATCGAGAGTTTTTATAGCTAACAAACTTAAACTAATTATCATTTTTGACATGATACAAGAGACGACACAACACATACAAGAAACGACGACAAATATTGAGAAACAAAAAGTTATTTTCATAATTCAGCAATAGATCAAAACTTGTATTAGTCACTAAACGAAACAAGAAATTTGTCATGGTAAATATGTTCTTAGTTCTTTGTTTCTCTTATTTTACACTTTTACATTGTGATTTTGATTAAACAAAACTAAAAGTAAGTCTCACGTTTGTGATTTTTTCAAACGTTTACATTATGAATCATAATTTATGATGTATATGTATTGTTCATGATTATGGTAATAGTTTTCAAACTTGCTTAAAACTATTACAATATTTTACATGAACGTGATATTTTCAAATTATTACATTATGGTAATAGTTTTCTTTGTTCACTTGCGGATTACGATCAATTTTTGATAATATTGATTGTCAATTTCAAACTTTCTAAGAATTTCATTATCGGTATTTATTCATTAATAGTTAATTGTGTTATTATTGATAGGATTCACAGGATCCTTACAAGAAGAAATTAGTTGATAAAGAATCTCAAAGACTTATCAATTCTCTAAATGCTAAAGACAAACGAGAGAGGTTAAATGGAGCAAGGTCATCTCAAACACCGAAAGATAAAAAGCCAATGGTTGTGGATCTAGATGATGTTTCTAGTGATGATGATTATGGTAATGGAAAGCCGTCAGAGAAAAAGAAGAGAAAAATATATTCAACAGTGTGGGAAGACTTCATCTTTATTACTAAGGTTGATAGTTCGGGGAAAAGTGAACAAAAAATCCAATGTATACATTGCAAGAGTGACTATACTTATAATTCACATAAAAATAGTATGAATTGCTATAGACGTCATATTCAGAAATGTAAGAGTATGCCTAAGCATTGTGATGTTGGTCAAATGATGATGAATGCAGAAGCAAAATTGAGAGCTAGGATGATAGATCATATGGTTTTTCATGAAATGGTTGATAAGTGTATTATTCAGCATGATCTTCCATTTTCTTATGTTTAGTATGAGATGGTTAAATTAGTATGGAAGTATTTGAGTGTTGATGTGAAATTTATTAGTCGAAACACAGTTGTTGCAGATGTTTAAAACTTCTTTGAGAACGAGTCAAGTAAGCTAAAAAGAGAATTAGCTAATCTCCCTGGAAGAGTTTGTTTTACTTCTGATTTGTGGACTACTATCACTCATGAGGGGTATATGTGTTTGATAGAACATTATGTTGATCATGATTAAAAATTGTAGAACAAGATTCGAGCATTTTGTGTTTTACCTCCTCCACATACAAGTATGCATATAGCGATGAGGCTTCTTAGGAAATGGAATGATTGGGAAATTGATAATAAAGTGCTTACATTGACTTTAGAAAATGCTACTAACAATGATTCAATGCTAGACATCATCAAGTTGCAACTGCTTTTGAGGAATGATTTACAGTGCAAAGGAGAATTTTCACATGTTAGATGTTCAACACATATTCTTAATCTCATTGTGCAGGACGAGCTGAAAGTAATTGGTGATTCTGTGCAAAAAATCAGAGAGAGTATCAAATACATTCAAGCTTTTGAGTCTCGAGAGAATTTATTTGAAAAGTGTCTGGAAAGTGTTGGGATAAGATTGAAGGCTGGTTTGGTGCTGGATGCGCCAACTCGATGGAATTCTACATACAAGATGCTTAATAGGGCTCTGAAGAATCAATTTGCTTTTTATAATCTCAAATTGATTCCAAGATTACAAGTTTTTTTCCTACAAACGAGGAATGGGTACACGATGATGTGTGACTTTTTGGAACCGTTTGATGAAATCACTTGCCTTTTTCAGGTGCTACTTATCCTACCTCAAATGTGTACTTTATTCAAGTTTGGAAGATTCAGAGCTGGTTGAAAAAGCATGAGACTAGTGCTGATGAGATTATAAGAGGAATGGTCATCCCTCTAAAAGAAAAGTTTGATAAGTATTGGGAAGAATATAGTGAGATTCTTGCAATGACTTCCGTGTTTGATCCAAGGCTAAAAATGATGCTTGCTGAATTTTGTTTCAAAAACCTTGACATAAGTTTAGCCAAGAGAAGCTTAAGCACTTACGTGGAAAA
>JAKUCM010009871.1:0-15712 GCA_023374145.1 Lepidium sativum | reverse complement strand
TTTCGAAGTTCACTAACGCCAAGAACTCTGGAACTCTTATATTCACTTAAGATTGGTACCATGATGATTATGTAGATTTAAATGTATAAGAACTGTTTATTAAGGATGAGAATATCAAATCAGGTTCATACTTTCTTATTTTCCACTTTTAATATTTTAATAATCTTTTCTAATACTGATTTTTGGTTATTATTTTTATATAGAAGTGAAGACTCTAAACATACAACTTTAACCAGATTTGAGTTGTGTAAGAATTTCATCATTCATGTGTGGTAACTTTAATTTGATGATTGATATCCGTATAAATAAGCAAGACATTTGTCATTGATTTAAAGTTTCTATTTCTTTTGGTGTTTTTGTCTTTGCTTATCATCAAGGCACAAAGAGGTTATGATATAGCAAAAAGGGTGCAAGAAAAATAAAGTTATTATAATGGATAACTTTGGAATTTCAGTATGCTGCTTCATTTTTTTCAAAATGATATATGATTTAAAGTTAATTTGAACTCATACTTTGACTAGACTAGTTCGTGTGATAAATTTTATTTACATTTGATGTTTAACTATTTAACTTTGTTTTACTTATATTATTTGACATGATTGGAAGTAGGATTCACTAGGGAAAAAAATTACGGATCTAGATCTACCAGCGAATTTTTACGGAAATCTTAAGCCCGAATATTCTTAAAGTTTGGATACAAATATAGATCAAAATTTGGTGGAGTCTTCTTCTACAGCCTTGGTCCTAGTCCCTTTAGTCATGTTAACTTTCAAAGTCTTGGCTAGAGAGATCATAGCCATCGTCTTCATCTTTCTTGAGTTAACTCGTCTAATAGGAGTAGAGGGCTTTGGAGCCACCAGTTTTCTAGCTTAGCTCCCAACACAGTCATATTAAATTGGAAACGGTTAAACGTGGCTTCCATGATGACTACATCTTCTTGTGAACCCTTCACATTTTTTTGGTGAAGTGATTTGAACAACATCAGACATTGTCTTGGAATTGGAAACTTTGGTCACATTTACCTCGTCAAGGAGGTCATCATTTTGAATCTCTTCATATGTCATTGTTCCCATAACATATGTATTAAAAGCTAAAACACTTGTTGTTGCATATGCATCTGTCATTGTTTCATTATACTCATTGAAGGTGACGTTCTTCTTGGTAACAAGATTTTCACTATCAATTACCCCTCTATCATGGTTATTATATTACTTGAGGTGTCAATGCAATCAAGTGCGGCTGCTAACAATCATAAAAAAATCATAACAATTTAATTCAGACAAATCAAAATTAGTTTAGTTATTCAATCAAATTAAACAAACAATTTAAACAAGAATGGAAAAATAGTTGAATATACGAGAAATATAAATCATAAACTAGAAATAAAACATAACAAATTTGCAGTGAAAACATAGAATAAAGCAAAGGAAGAGTACTAATCAAATAGATGAGAAAGTGGGTTCTAGAGGAGTGGAATCATGGATCAGTTAAATATACTAAGTTGCTTAACCAAAATCAAACATAGTGGACCTCTAGAAAATGAATTTATAGACTAATGAATCCACTCTTGTGGTAAACAAACTCCGCGAAGCTATCACCATACCTTATCATCAAAGGCGTTTAATAACCTGACCGGCATGAAGAAACAACTCAATCAAGCCGATAAACACCTCAGACAATCGATCCCTAAAGGTAAGAGTATAAATCTTTGAAGTTAGTTCACTCAAACATTCGATCAAACACCTATTGGGTGCTAGAATTTCTAAGAACTAATTCCAATTTTTCAAAGTGAAATAAGAATTAACAAAAAAAAAAAGAGATCTAAGCTATTATACTCTTACACAACCTAGAAAACCTAAGATCCACACTCTTCTAATCCATCATTAAGAACTCTAAATAATCTATACAAATTTAAGTAAAAATATAAAGGATAAATCACAGTAGGTAACATCAGTAGTGAACTAAAAACGAGATGATGAACAAGATTAAAAGATAACCAAAATTGCATTTGAAAATCATAAGAAGAAATTTTGTTTTCGGAATTACAAAGTGGAAAACGGCTCTTGCACAAAAGAGGGCAAAACTCGGATCATCGTTTTAGTGGCATCAAGGAGTTTATGTAGTCCTCCCAACAAAACCTAAAACCAAGTATGAAATAAAAATCTAAATAAAACTCTTCCGAATCAGCTAACTCGGCCATATGTAGAGTGCACATCAAGTGGTATTGTTCAACATCAACTTGATCACTGACTCGAGCAAGAGAAGTTAAGCTACATCAGTGCAATCAACTCGACCTGTTTGCTAGAGTGGAATCAACTCGACCTATTTGGTGAAGTGGAATCAACATGACTTGTCAGCTAGAGTAGAATCAACTTGATATGTCTGCTTGAGTGGAATCAATTCGACCTATCTCCTAGAGTGTTATTAACTCAACTTGTCTGTCAAAGTATAATCATCTCGACCACTAATTCAAGCACGAGTGGATGAGCTGCATCAGCGGGATCAACTCGACCACTGACTCGAGCAGGAGTGGATGAGCTGCATTAGAGTGATCAACTCGACCATTGACTTGAGTAGTAGTGGATGAGTTGCATCAGCAAGATCAACTCGACCACTGACTCAGTATGAGTGGTCGAGTTGTGTTTGATTTGCCCATCCTTTGCGCTATTCGGTTGAGAATGCACTTTCTTCTCAAGTCCGATTGTTCCCTTTCTTCTTTGGTCCACATTAGTCTTCAAATGTGCTCAAATGTTCCTAAAACCAACTCCAAATGCAATGTGTATGATATAAACTATGCAAATGAAGAGAAAAAGATTTTAACATGATGCAAATGCTTTAGGTATGTATGTAGAATGAACTAAATGAGACACGTAAAATTAATGTTCGAAAATTGAGCTAGGCAAGGACTCTCCGATTAGATTTAGTGTAATCGGGCACATTAGGCTTTCATTGTACATAAACGGATGAAACGGTGATAAGACGGTTAAAATGATAATTAGGTGGTTTAGGCTGTCGTTTTAAAAATAAAATAAAAATTTTAATAAAATATATATTACAAAAAGGAAAAGTTTATTTTTTTTAGTTTTAACCTTAAAAACAATGTTTTAAAAAATAAAAGTTTTTTCTTTAATTAGTAATTCTAAATCATACGATTCATATAATATGATATATTTAGACTATATATTGTTAATTTATCATATATAATATAAATTATTTAAAAATCGTCTAAACCGCTTAGAATTGTTTAGACCTCGATTGATATTTCTAGGCGTTAGGCGGAAGGTCATCGCTCGCCTAACACATTTTTTAAGCACTGCTTAAAACTAGTGAGAATGCATACATATCAAGTCCTAGAAAATACATAGAACTAAGGAGGAAGAGAAGTTGCGAATTGAGAATTTCAGAATCAAATTTTAAATGTAAACTCAATGTCCTAGTTGGAAGTTCTGAGATGCAAGTTAAGCAAACCTTACTCAAAACCTTTAGCAATATCAATCACAATTTATTCTAAGTTTAGCCTCAACCTACATATACATTCACATTAACCATTCATTTTATTATTCATTAGCACAAAATCATGGATCAAGCTATGCATCTCCTAGAAACTTGTTTGGTAAAGCGAAAGGCCTAAGAGATTAAAATGATCTCTTTTAGTAATTGGTCAATCAATTCAGCACAAGGATCACTTAATGAATGGGAATAAGTTTCAGCATAATGCTAAAGGTGAAAGCCAATAAATGCATACAAAAATAAAACTTCATCTACCTATCGAACTTAAATTATCCAATATAATTCCCTAAAATGATCTTAATCTACCCTTTCAACACAAGGCTTTTCTTTTCAGCCACACCACTTTTAAGATCAACTTCTGAAGCTTTTTCTATTGGCAATCTATTTAGTGACTTATAGCGGTTTCGATTTTAAACAACATATAACTCTGGTTTTATTTTTTTTCTTATACTATAAGATTTTCTAGACATTTGTCTTTCTTTTCTTTCTTTTGCGTAGAACACTTTTCATACTTTCACTTCCCCAAAACCTTTACTATAACACATATAAATTTCAGATTTTTCTCCCCTTAGACTCTTTTAACTTAGAAATTTTCACTCTTTCTTTCATTCCTTTTCCAAGCATAACACATAAGCTTCTCACACCCATAAATCAAACCACCTAATCTTAACTAATTCAAAAATCGTGAACCAGCATCTATATGAAGTCATGTTCTTCTCGACTATCACTTAACACTTTATGCCAAGTTTATCCCAAAAAATAGACTTCACATAACGTGCATCAAGCAATGGATTTTCCAAAAGAAGGAAATGTTCAAGGTGGGAGGCTACTTGAATTAACAAGATATATGCAAATGGTAAAGAAAATCCAAGTTTTATGTGCAATCCACAAGTCCAAACTCGATGCATAGGCTTGATAATTGAGAGTCAAATTAAGGTTATCACTTAGTAAGCAATGACATCAAATTAAAGTTAGACACGTTGAGGTTGGTTCTTTGGGTTCAGTATGAGCTTAACTCGATGGCCTGATTCGGGTAGGTGGTGAAGTTAGACACGTCTTGGCCGGAAATAAGCTTGGCCTACTCAGCTTGATGTGTCAGCTCAATGTGCATGGTCAAGTTGTGCGTTCATCAATGCAAATCTTTTGTTTCTTGATCAGTTTGTGCTCATACTCCCTTCATGCGACTTGTCAACCTTAAAAACAAGAAAACAAAAAAAACTTAAAGTAATATATACGAGGATACCATGAGATTTCCTCCCAAGTGAGCTTATATTAAGTCACTACGCCCATTAAACTTGGGATGGTTCAGATAGATTAGTTGAGATCCCCTCAGAAGTGTTCCGACAACCATGTAGAGCTTGAATTTTTGCACATTCATTGGAAGATCATATCTTTCTTTGCTAACCAAAGTGATGGCTCCGTAAGCCATAACATCTTCGCGGCTAAAAGGTCATGACCAATCTGACTTGGGCTTTGTTGGGAAGAGAAGTCGCTTAACCTTAACAAATGGTATGTGACGTTTGCTGCTCTTCACCATGTACTCAACTACTCCATCCATAAATACATTGGAATGAAGAATTATTCCCGTTCTAAGATCCAATTTGGGTAGCTTGCATAACACCTTAGGAGGTGGATGTGCAGTCTCTTTGCAAGCAAACAAAGATTCAAGACTTTTTCCATCTACAATATTTTTATACATCACTTGCCTTGCCACTCTTGACCAATACAAACTGATAGAGCTTAAAATATTGAGTGTCCAGCTAGTCCAACCCCTCAATTGAGAAATTATGTCCTCCAATAGTTGGTGTCTCCTCTTCGCCTCATTAATTTTGAACTTCATTTTAAGGTCTTTCCCAATGTTCAGCTCGATTATTCTACTCCTCACATCAATTACTACACCACCCGAGGCTAAAATGGTCAACCAAGGAGTAGTTGATCATGTTGTTCCTCATCCATATCAAGCACCATGAAGTCGGTGAGAACTTCCACATTGCCAATCTTAATACGTAGATCCTCCAACAAAACATATGACAATCGAATAGACCTGTCAGCTAGGATCAAGGAGAACTTACAAGACTTGTAGTTGTTGAACCCAAGCCTCTTAGCAATAGAAGGTGGAATTACGCTAATTGAAGCTCCTAGATCACAAATACATTTTGTTCTACTAGGTTGCTTAAACAAAATCAAACACTGCAAATCTCTAGGCAATAATTTCATAGACTAATGAATCCACTCTCGTGGTAAACAAATTAAGTGAATCTATCAACATACCTTATCATCAAAGGCGTTTAAAAACCTAACCAACATGAAGAAACAAGTCAATCCAGCCGATAAAAACCTCAGAAAATCGATCCTTCGAGGTAAGAGCGTGAATCTCTGAAGTTGATTCAGTCAGATATTCTATCAAACACCTACTGGGTGTTCGAATGTCTAAGAATGAATTCCAATTAATTAAAGTGAAATAAGAATTAACAATACCAAAACATATGAGATCTAAACTATTTTACTCTTAGACAACCTAGAATACCTAAAATCCACACTCTTTTAATCCATCATCAAGAACCCTCAATAACATATTCAAATTTTATCACGTAAACAAATACAAGAGAAATCAGAGTAGGTAACATCAGTAGTGAATTAAAAGCAAGATTATGAACAAGAGTAAGAGATTACAAGAATTGCATTAGAAAATCATAACAAGAAAGTTTGTTCTCGAAATTACAAAGTGGAAAACGGCTCTTGCACAAAAGAGGCAAAAACTTGAATCATCATTTTAATGGCATCAAAGAGTTTATATAATCCTCTCCACTAAGCCTAAAACCAAGTCCAAAATAAAAATCCAACTGAAACTCTTTTAAATCAGCTAAATCAGTCCATATGTAGAGTGAAAAATCAAGTGGTATTGTTCAACATCAACTCGGCCACTGAATCGAGCAGGTTTGGATGAATTGCATTAGTGGGATTAACTTGAACACTAACTCGAGCAGGAGTGGATGAGTTGCATCAGCAGGATCTACTCGACCATCAATTCGAGCATGAGTGGATGAGCTGCATCAGCCCGATCAACCTGAGTAGTGAGTCAAGCAAGAGTGGTAGAATTGTGCTTGATTTATTTATCATATTGTCCATTCGGTTCCAAAATGCACTTTCTTCTCAAGTCCCATGGTTCCCTTTCATCTCTGGTCCAGATCAGTATTCAAATGTGCTCAAATGTTCGTGAAAAGAACTTCAAATGCAAATTATGCAAATGAAGAGAAAAAGATTCAAACATGATGCAAATGCCACAAATATGTATGCAGAATGAACTAAATGAGACACTTAAAACTAGTAAAAAATGTATAAATATCACTTCTCAAATGAGATTGAATCATCTTTGTATACGTTTTCCTCTGTGGGAGTAATAGATTCGTGACCTGCAATAACATGTATTATAGGCATAACAATTGCAGTATAGAGAACCTGACATAGTACACTCACCACAAGAACGATGTGACTTTGAAGATGGAGAGCCATAATGAACTCGTCCTATGGATGGGATTACATCAATGGTGTTTCCATGAACTGTAGGACCAAGCCGTGATTGTTTAGCTCTGTATATTGCTTCCTCAACAAACTGATTGTTCTAAAAGACATTTCATTTAACATTTCTAAGCACATCATGTTTACGCAACTTTTCTTTTGTTGCTTCCTTGCCAACACCATTATGTTTGCCAAGAGATACGGCTCCCTTATAACTCTGACTATTACCAACATTATTAGCCTTCATTCGGCCATTTTTACTTGAGTCATTCGACTCCTTCTTGGCCTTGTAGCACTAGGATGAGTCAAGTGTAAATCTTTAACATTGATTGTAATATCCTTCAAAACGCTTATATTCAATAAGCAGTTAATATTTACCTTATTTAAATTCTAGCGAGGATAAAAATATTAATGGTTTTGAAGCAAGGTAATTTGATCAAAACCCTTGCCTCCTTTCACATCTACAAGTATCAGTGAACCCAAGGTACCGCCCACCAAGTGGTATATGTCTTCAACTTCTATACTTAAAAGGGATGACATTTATCACAATCCAAAAACTAACGTTACTTGGATAGTTAGCATCAGCCAAAGTTTTCCAAGGAGCATAGGTTATCATCCAACCATTAAAACGCGATGAGCCATAGTGGAGGATTGCATAGAGATCTCTTTTCAACTGAAATTCAGATTGGAATCTCCCATTGCCTAAATTTAGGCCATAGACTCTTCTCCCCATCTGTCAAAACTTTGGCATCATGAAGCTGAAGGTGTCCGACATCTTGAATGATAGGGTCGAAACATCTTTCAAGTAAGAGTTTTGAACATCTTGCAAAGAGGGAGGAATTATCATTGTCCGGAACTTTGATATTCAAATGTCGAGGATGTGTATTGCATCCACATTATTTTTTGAAAGTTGGATTTGCGACATCTTAAATGGTAAGACAAACTCAAAAGTAAAACAAGGAGTAAGGTTTAGATTAATAGCCAAATAGCTCAATAAGCAAACTGAATAGAATTCTCGTTTCTTGATAACAAAAGCAAAAACAGAGTAAGGCTTTATATAGAAACACAGCCAAAGAAATTCACAAATCCGTAAATAATTATCAAAATCAATTTGACATCCAATCTAATAAATTTAAGTGATAAGGATAATTTCCAGAATATCATCAGGATTATATTGATATTCAAAACATAGATTGAGAAGAATAGTTGAAGTTGAACAGGTGTTTTTAGTTAGTCAATTGCAATCACGTCACCTAGATTTGGACTAAGACAAAATCCAAGTTAACAACAATGTTTTTGAAAAACATTTTATGTATTTTTCTCTACAAAATCATTCATGTATAATCAAAATTTTAAAGTATGTCTTATTATATCGATATTCTAGCTAATCCATTTAGTTTTTCTTGTGAATAGTCGATTGTAGATAAGATTTTATCAACTCTAATTTTTAAAAAAAATTTCAACTGAAGCAACTAAAACATGAATAATGAATATGATATGCAACATATACATTTGGACGACAATCCTTAAATCTCTTTAAAAAAGTTTTAAAAATAAAATACTTGTGGTTTTCTTTAACTATTTTGGTAAAATTTATTCGAAAGATTCCATTTCCATAAACGAATCATTCGATCTTATTAATTGTATATAATATTCACATCCCAAAATTTAAGACCCAAACGATAACTTCCTTTTTATTTTTATTTTAATAATTTAACAATATATATATAAAGGAAACAAAATTCGGGAGTACCTAAAATAAATCAAAGACCTCGACTTCCAAAAACAAAAAAAAAGACAAGAAAATAGTCTTTATTGCAAAAATGCCTTCACTAAGGGCCTACTATGTGTTGTAACGTTTTGTATAAATTAGAATTTGATGAACGTTTTGGTTCATTACGTGTGAAATGATCATTGTGGAAACTAAACCTAAAAGACATATATATCTACTTTGTGTTCTATAGTATCTACTCCTGCTACTGATTCCAGGACCGACATTTGGACTGACATGTAGGATATGTCACAAGCCCCATAAAAATTGATGGCCCATTATAAATTTAGTTATTATTTTTAATGGTTTTAAGTTAAATTTCGTAGTTTTGTAATAACTACACACGTAAAAGTATGTGAGATCTTTTTAATCTTTTATTTCACTAAAATTAGGGGATTGACCGGGGTACGCCCAGTTTTTAGTTTAGAAACATTTATGTGTAGTTTATTTGTTGGGTAACTTGTCAAATTTTGTTATTTGCGTTGTATTTCTGAAATGAAAGGTATGTGCATCAGAAATGAATAATTTTTTTATTATTTGGAATGGAAAAATTAAAGATATGTTGCCCTAAATATTGGACAATTATTATTTGCGTTAAGCAACTTATTATGCAATCATAGTGGTAGATGTGGTTGCATGCTATTATTAATGGCATCTCGTCCTTTGAATGTTTGAAGGAAAATAGTGCAATTTTTCAGTTGTGAGTTATAGTTATGAAGCAGACTTCAATCATAATTCTGGTCTGGTTTTATTTATTATTTACAGATCAAAAGTACATGTGTGAAATTGTTTGAAGACTATACTTATAATATTATCTGAAAAACAATTTAAGAATATATCTTTTATGAAGTAGTATTTATTTATAAAATTATGTCATTAAAATATCCAACTTGCATAAGATGTTATTCTTTTCGAATAATTAGATCGATAAGATACAATAATCTCAAATCCTTTTATAGTTTGTCTAAATTAAGAGAAAGGGAACAAATTCTAGATATCAGAATTATTAGTTGGATTGACTAAACGGAAAAAGGACATGTATATAAGATATTCAACCCAACTATTTTGGATGGTATAAAAAATAAAAATAAAAAGTAACTATGGAAAGTGGTGAATATATATAGTTTCAATAGAAGATAAAATAACTTCATCACTGTAAATCAACCGACGTATAATATGGACATTCAAAGGTCTTTCAAATTCGAATAACGAAGATTAAGTTACATGTTATATAGTCTTTGGTCCATAAATATATTTAAAATGTAAAATAAAACCTTTATTTTCAAAGATTGTTTTTAACAAAATCGAAATGAACTTAGTTAATATAAAGAGATGAAAAATTGGACGAAGAAGAAGATTCAATTTTGAGGTAATTAGAGGCTTTTGATTTATGAATGAAAAAAACTAGATATATAATAAACGGTTAAATTTTAGTATTTTTCCAGATATATAATAACTAAATTATGCTATATAAGCTAATTGATTATATAATATGTTATGAAAATTGTTTATTCTAAAATTGTTTTATTTTAAATAAACCTATTTAACTTTTTTCTTTGACTCGGTTCATATTCAATTTAGGTTTTTCAAATATGTAAAAAATAAGAAGATAAATATAGTTCATCTTACCTTACAATAAATTCTTTTGTTTCATGCAATCTCTTTATCAACACATTATCTACACCTTGGATTAATGAAGCAATTTGCAGGTTTGTGTCATGATAGATTCAATAAACTTTGGATGACTTTATTAACGTATGCGTATTTAACAAAACACAACATTTTAATAGTAATGAATATTGAGTGGTAGTAATTTTATAGAAAGGTGATCTAGTAGTAGTGCAACGTTAAACCAAAAAAGGGGAAAGTAGATGGAACTTATAAATAGTATGGAGGGACAGAAATTTGAAAAAACTTGTAACATTGAGAATGATTTTAAATAAAATCAAAGAAACAACTTGTAATGTGAGGTGAATAAGCTGGTTTAGTTGTCTAGACATGGGTGCTTCTCGTTTTTCACGTCTTCATCGGATATTTTGTTTGGATGCGTGTTCCGAGCCTTGGAAAGAATTGCACAGTCAGCAAATATGGGGTTGTTTATCCCGGACGCCTCGTCGTTCAAGCCAACGTCGTTCGAAATAATACGGGAGACAGTGAAAGTTTGACGTGAAGCTAGGAAGCTGTACATTGACACTTTGATATGGAATTTGCAAGTTTGGCCAATAATGTGTTTTAAATTTTCAGGAGTTTTAGTTTTTAGTGCTTCATTGTTATCATCTCCCTAGGTAAAAAAGTAACAATGTTTGGTTATTATTTGTATGGAAGGTGTAGGTGTGTTTTTGAGGTGCAAGGGCATTGAATATACCTCAATTGAACTATTTATTCCCTGACATGTAGATAGATGTCTACACTTATAAATTTTAATCGATGTAGAAAATATTGTATTTTTTTTTCTATTTTATATATTACATAGTTTATTTTTATTTTTTCTAATTTATATTTTTAGTGTAAGTGACTGCTTTTTGTTAGTCATTAAACAGATGATTAGTACCTAATTGGAAAAAAAAACAGCACTTGAAATTAGTAACCGCTACTATGTCTACCAATCCTTTTAAAAAAATTATTTTGCTAGAACATCAAACCTAAGTAGTATTATATATAAGTTGAGTCATTTATAGTAAAATAGTTTTTTTTTCTTGACCACTAAATTGCAGTATTTTGATAAGTTAGTTAGTTTGATTATTCTTAAATAATATGTAAGTTTAGGTTTTACTAGATAAAATATTATTTATCAGTTTGTTCATTTTTAATTGGTATTCAGATTATGGATAATTTATTAAGTGAAAAAATATTTTTTCATATTTTTTAAAAGAATCTTATTCTTTTTTGTTTGGTAATTTAGATAATCTTCTAATAATTTTGGCCATACGATACAATATATTATACTTCTAATCAATATATTGGTTTAGTAAAGATTACAACATAATATAACTTAATTTGATGTGAGACCTTTGAATGTCCATATTATAGTAAGTAATGTGATTAAGTACTTCTAATTAATATATTGGTTTAGTATAGATTACAACATCATATAACTTAATTTGATGTGAGACCTTTGAATGTCCATATTATAGTAAGTAATGTGATTAAGTAAATAATAATTGTCTTTTAATTTTTTTATTAGAAGATAAAAAATTTATAAAACAAAAGTTGATGTGGCAAGAAGATATGAGTGATGTGGCAAAAACATAGGAGTTTGAGAAAGATGAGTTGGATGACTTAAGAGGTCTCAAAACTTTGCTTTTATTAATATAGAATACATTTACAATATTATTTTTTAATTTTTTTTATGGTAACTAACTAATACTAATTGCTCTTTTCACGTTCATCATTATGACTTATTCTTTTATTTCCAATAATTAAAAATACATAGGATTGATTTAGTTACCACAAAACTTAAATTTGTTAACGTTAAGATGGTTGGTCCAATTATTAATTTTAATTTTAATTAATTTAACCAAAATTGGTGGTGAACGTTGAGTCTCTAGAATCATCTTGCCACTCTATAAATATCAAATTATATTTTCAACTCTCTCACATGTGTTTAGAACACAAAAAAGTTACTACAATTATCACTTTATCAGCTTTTTTTACACTTTGCTCTCGATATTTTATATGATTTTTGAGTTCCAGATTTCAACAATTTTAAAAACAGAGGTATGAAATTATTACTACGTTTTTCTTTTACTAATTTGTGTATTTGTAATACTTCATTTTAAATTTTTTGATAGATTTTTTGTTCATTTTCTTTTGAAAGTAAATAATTCATATTTGGAGCAACTTCATATATGCAACTTCACCATTTTTTTCAGGTTCTATTTTTATTTATAATTATGAAGCAAAAATCAGGTTATGAAAAACGAAAAGAAAAAGAAAAGATAGAAACATTTATACATACTCAAAGCATTTGATTAATTTTTGATTAAAGATTCTAGAAATGGTGAAGAGATAATTAACCATTATGATAATGTTAGTAATGATAATAAAAAAGAAAATGTGAGTATTGTAAACGAAATTAATAATAATGAAAATGGAATTAATAATAATGAAAAAGAAAAAAATGCATGATAATGTTTTACTTGATATCTACGATCCTAGAAATTGGGATGCATTTGATCAAAATTCTATAGATCTTTTAGCAAGAATTGGTCCTATGCAAGATTTATCTATTGTTATAGGTCCTAAGAACAAACTTGGTAGAGATTTTGTTCTTTTTCTTATATAAAAGAATTAGCAAATGGTGAATCATGTGATATAAATTGGCTCGTCTATTCTAAAGAACTTGATAGAGTATTTTGTTTCTGTTGTAAGATTTTTTTAAAAAGTTTTAGAAAAAGTCATTTAGTAATGAGGGTTTTGTAGATTGGACACATCTTAATGAAAGATTATATCAACATGAACAAAGTAGAGATCATATATGTAATATGGCTGCTTATATTGAATTGCAACATAGCAAAACTATTGATAAACATAGTCGAGAATAACTTATGAAAAGAAAAAATATATTGGAAAAGAGTATTGTTTAGAATTATTATTTTTGTAAAATATCTTGCAAAACATACTTTGGCATTTAGAGGAATAAGTGAGAAATTATACCAAGATAATAATGGTAATTTTTTGGGATGATTAAAATGTTGGCTGAAATTGATCCAATAATCAAATAACATGTTGAACGTAGGTCTTATTCATCAACATTATATAGTCATGGTATCCAAAATGAGTTAATTTTGTTGATTTCTTTCAAAATTAAATCCAAAATAATTACAAAAATAAAAATAATTTTTTTTTTATATTAGATTGCACTTCCGGTGTTAGTCACCAAGAACAAATGTCCTTAATTATTATGTTTGTAGATGTTTTATCGGATTCTTTTAGAGTAGAAGAATATTTTGTTGAATTTTTAAAAGTAAATGATACATCGAGACAAGAGCTTTTTGAAATTTTACAAAATGTGTTAATTTTCTTAGATCTTGATATTGATAATGTGCGAGGCCAAGGATATGATAATGGAGTAAATATGAAAGGTAAGCATCAATGTATTCAAAAAAGACATTTGGATTTGAATCCTAGAGCTTTTTATTCTCCATATGGCTATCATAATCTCAATTTACTCTTGTGTGACATTGGAAATTCCTCTATCAAGGTAAGAGATTTTTTTGGTGTAATACAATGATTATACACTTTATCGAAATCCCCAAAAAGATGGAATATTTTAAAAGAAAATGTTAAAAGGTTAACTTTAAAATCATTATCAACGATACGTTTGGAAAGTATTAAAGTAGTAAGATTTTTCAAATTTCTGATATGAGAGAAGCTTGATTTCAAGTAGCTGAAACCAATAATGATCATATGATACAAACTAAAGCTAAATCTTTGGCAATGCATGAACTTGGAAATTTTGAAGTTTTGTTAACCGTAGTTATTTGGTTTGATATATTAGATGCTGTAAACTTAGTTAGCAAAAAAGTTACAATCAAAAGACATGTTAATTAATGTTGCCATGGAAGAGGTAAAAAACTTAGTTTCGTTTTTCAAAAATTATAGAGAAACCTGATTTGTTAATTTTTTGATTGTTGCTAATGAAATTGAAATTGACCATGTGTTTTTTGAAAGACGTAGAATTGATAGAAAAAGACAATATAATGAGATTGATAATTTTGAACCTTTGTTATCAGTTGAAGATACTTTTAGAATTGAATATTTTCTTTATATTGTACATCAAGCTATTGTTTCATTGAGTAATAGGTTTGAGTAGTAGAGTTATATGATAATATTTTTAGTTTCTTATGTAATTCCGGTAAGTTAAAATCATTAGATGATACTAGTCTTTGTACTCATCTTGAAAATGTTTTTAAAAAGGTGAGTTGTTAGATATAAATAATTGTGAACTTTTCTTTGAACTAAAATTATTTAAAAAGTTTTGACCATATGATAATATAGGGGCAATTGATGTGTTAGAGATTTAAAGAGAAATAATTGTTTTCCATATGTGACAATTGCATATAGAATTTTACTAACTATTCATTTGATTTTTTCTTCTGCAAAAAGGAGTTTTTCAAATTGAAGTTATTAAAATCATATTTACGGTCAAGTATATCACAAGAAAGACTCAACAATTTAATTTTAATAGCGATAGAAAATAGTTTTTTTAGAAAAATTAGATATGGAAAATTTAATTGATATTTTGCTTCAAAATGTGCTAAAAGAACTATACACTTTGGTTAAATATTTTATTTTCTTATATATTAGAGTTTTATTATATTAATATTTTTAATGAGCAATTTTTTTAATGGATTTGGTTTTTAAAATTATATAATATAAAGCCTCTTTTATTTTTGAAATACGGGGCCATAAATTTGTTCGAGCCGGCTTTGACTGACTATATCTTCTCATGCACTCATCATATATGGATTATATCCCGAGACATCACGTTTCACTATGGATAGTTTGTTGCCTTCCTCGTCGTCTCAATTTCAGTAGTGGCTACAACTTTTTCCTCTTCAGTAATGAAATCGTAATTGTTGTCATCTTGAAAAGAAGCCATCTACAAAACACAACACATATGGACAGAACACCACTCAGATTATCCAAAGTTAATGACAATATTATCCAAAGTATTAATGTTTATAAACTCGAATTGTATTAACTATATAACTTAATTAGAGACAAGAACAATGTCTAGAACTAGAAGTATATATCAGCTCAAAGCACTAATTAAAAGTTCCATAAAACAAATAACAAAAATCATATGCTAATGAAGAGACACTCACAAAATACCTATACGAATATATATATAAGAATCATAGATCAGCACACACATAAAACAATAATGAACCGTAATTAACTATATAC
>JAKUCM010009870.1:0-21114 GCA_023374145.1 Lepidium sativum | reverse complement strand
AGTATTAGTATTAAAACTTACTTACCACTGTAGTATAAATATACATACTGTGATTTGACTAACTTGTCATTATCTTTCTGAAAATGGCGATACTGAAGCAACTCCTGAAGAGAGCTATTGATCGAAGTACGAATTCTTCTGGTATTCATCATCGCCGTGTGATTTCCTTCCTCCGCGCTGGTTTCTCCACTGCTCCTTCTTTTGCCGATGCTCCGCCGCAGCTTCCGCCGTTCGATTACCAGCCGCGGCCGTATAAAGGTCCTTCTGCCGATGAAGTTTTCCAGAAACGGAAGAAGTTTCTCGGACCTTCTCTTTTCCACTTCTACCAAAAGCCTGTATGTCCGTTTTGAGATTTTCTTTTTCTCGCGATTTGATCCTTTTTTACTGGAAATCGAATTGAAATTTGGATATGTTGGATTTCGAATATCTATTTGCAAATTTTGATTCATAAGCTCCGGATTGTTACATACTTGTGAACAGTTCTTAGGGTTCTTCTTGTTGTGGGATTTGCCTGTTTATGATCGATTTAACTGTGCCCTATGATTTCGCTGACGCAGCCAGTCATGGAAACCAGTGCCAAGATGTGATCATACTAATTCCATTTTTCTTGCAGATTAACATCGTCGAAGGGAAGATGCAGTACCTGTTTGATGACAGTGGTAGGCGATATCTGGATGCGTTTGCTGGTATAGTCACTGTATCATGCGGTCACTGCCATCCTGATATTCTTAATGCTATTATGGAACAAAGCAAGATTCTTCAGCATGCGACAACCATATACTTGCATCATGCCATAGGCGATTTCGCTGAAGCATTAGCTGCCAAGATGCCTGGAAATCTAAAGGTACTGAGATTTAAAGAAAGAAGTCTGAAGCAACTCGAGAACAATGATGTAGTTAGGGTTTCTGTTGTTGCTTTGTCAAGGAATCAGCAAGCTTCATGATTTGGATGCAGGTTGTGTACTTTGTAAATTCTGGCTCAGAAGCTAATGAGCTAGCAATGATGATGGCTAGGCTGTACACTGGTAGCCTTGAGATGATTTCGTTGAGAAATGCTTACCATGGTGGAAGTTCTAATACTATTGGACTAACAGCTCTTAATACGTGGAAGTACCCATTGCCACAGGTTTGTCCACAAGACTTTCATATCACCCAAATAGCGAATGCATTCCTTACAAGAAGTCCATATGCACAAAATAGATCACGTCTCTAGCTTTGTTTTTTTCGCATATATCATAGTTTGAACCCGAGTCTTTAACTTCACTTCACCCACATTTTAAGACCCATCAGAATAAAAACTCTCTGCAATACTGTTCTGTTATTCTGCAGGGGGAAATTCATCACGTTGTAAATCCAGATCCATACCGTGGAGTATTTGGCTCTGATGGTTCTCTCTATGCTAAAGATGTCCAAGACCATATCGAGTATGGTACCTCGGGTAAAGTGGCCGGATTTATTGCAGAGGACCATCCAGGTCATTGTTGAAACAAACCACCAAGTGAAATTTAGTGGTCTTTTAACCGACCACCCTCTTGAACATCATCTTCACCATGCCGTTTATCAAATTTACTTCAGGGGGTCGGAGGTGCTGTAGAATTGGCTCCTGGTTACTTAAAGTCAGTGTATGAAATTGTACGCAATGCTGGTGGTGTATGCATAGCCGATGAAGTCCAAACTGGATTTGGCCGGACAGGAAGTCATTATTGGGGATTCCAGACTCAAGATGTAGTTCCTGACATAGTCACAATGGCAAAGGTTTGTCAAAAGAAATTGTTACATTTACTCTGTTCCCTAATCTTTGACCACATTAATGCTATTTATCCTAACAAACTGTTGCAGACTACTGATAATTGGTACCGGTTCGATTTACAGGGAATTGGAAATGGATTGCCTTTAGGAGCTGTGGTAACTACACCAGAAATTGCGAGTGTTTTAGCTAGCAAGATTCTATTCAACACTTTTGGTGGAAACCCAGTTTGTTCAGCTGGTGGACTTGCTGTTCTTAACGTTATTGACAAGGAGAAACGCCAAGCACATTGTGCTGAAGTTGGTTCACATCTTATCCAACGTTTGAAAGATCTACAGAAAAGACATGATAGTAAGTATCAAAAAGTACTCGATCCTTTTTCTCAATCAAATAATCACCCTGCTTATACCGAACTGCGTCTGTTTGGCTCTAGTCATTGGAGATGTGAGAGGAAGAGGACTAATGGTTGGGATCGAGCTTGTGAGTGACCGGAAAGACAAGACACCAGCCAAGGCTGAAACAGCTGTCTTGTTTGAGAAACTAAGAGGTAAACAACATCAAAGCCAATGCATCCATTTTATAGATATTAAAGCCTCATCAATGCTGACAAAAGACTTATGCTCTGTTCTCTTTATGAAGAACTTGGCATCCTCGTTGGAAAAGGAGGACTTCATGGGAACGTTTTCAGGATAAAACCACCAATGTGTTTCACTAAGGATGATGCAGGTAAATTCACATATATTTGCACAAAATCTTTTCTTAGTTTTCACACGAGATCTATAATATAAGATTGTGTTTTCTATACGCAGAGTTCTTGGTAGATGCATTGGACTATTCCATCTCCAAGTTGTGAAGAAGAATGAAACAAAGCGAATAAGAGTTTTAACCTTATGATATGTTTTAATGTTTCACTGTCTTTGTAATGAACCAATTCAAGTCTCACCTCCTTTGATTTGAAAAATAAATAAATAAATTTATGTTCTTTCCCATTCTTAGACAAGATATTTGTTGTTTCGAGGAACTTTTAAGATTCTAAATGTCACCAAAATGGCTACAAGCATTTAGAACCGGTCTTTACATAGTTGAATGTTCCATTCTAAATTATTGGTGGAGGCCGTAAAAGATGCGAGAAGTCTTTAAGAACCAAAAAGTCGAAAAGTCGAAAAGTCAACGGTCTTCCTCTTCCAAAACAAAGAAACACGTCTTCAACATATCTTTGTTTAATAAGTCTCCTCTCTTGACCTATCAATCACAATCAGAATCAAGAGTTTTCAGACATTTCAGCAATCGTGGCGAAGCTTTATAAAGAGAAGGATAGAGAGAAGACAATGGAAGAAGAAGAAGAAGAAGAAGAAGAAGACATGTTTGAAGATGCTTTGTCGAACAACACATCAACCAAAATCAACACGCCTTTGTTGGTAATCACAGAAGCATTCGAAGATCTTGCAGGTTTACTGAAATCATCAACATCTAATGACGAAGATGGATTAAGCGTTGATGCTTTCTGCAAAGCCTGTACTCATGTCCCTATCCTCTTCAATTGTCTCGGATTCGCCTTCAAATTTGCTGAAATGGAATACATCGCTAAGGTTAAAGATTTGGTTGAAGCCTCAAAAAAGTTCAACACGTTACAGAACATTTTAGATCTAGATGTGGAGAAAGAAACGGTCAAAACACCAGGAAGCCATTCACGTAATCTAAGACGTGTAAGACAAGGCTTAGATCTAATTCGAGCCATCTTTGAACAGTTCTTAATCACAGATGAGTATTCATTAAAAGACGCTGCAACTACGGCTTATACGGAAGTATGTGCACCGTTTCATACATGGGCGGTTAGGACCGCGGTTTATGCCGGAATGTATACACTTCCGACTAGGGATCAGCTTCTGTTACGGCTGAATGAAACTGATCAATCGGTTGAGAAGAATATGAGGAGGTATATGGAGGCGTCGCGACCAATTATAGCTTATATTGATAAGCTATACATTGAGAGGAACATTAAACTCGATTGGTAACTAGTTTTGTTCTGTATCAACTTTAAATCAACATCAATTCCTTGTATAATTTAATGATTATTGTTACTATTTTTTTGTTCATATAAATCAAAATTTAATGGTTATAAATACTCAATGCCCGCAAATGGCTATTAGTGTAGTGGCCGGCAGTAAATCCACTTAATGTACCTCATTTGCACAATGAGTCTCTCGCTTACATTAGATAGGAATTTGGCTTAAAAAACATAATTTCAATTGATCTGTTTTATATAAAAATAATGATAAGTATATAGTATCAAAGTCTGGGTGGTGTAGTCGGTTATCACGCTAGTCTCACACACTAGAGGTCCCCGGTTCGAACCCGGGCTCAGACATATGATTTTTTTGTTATTAAAAATTCTTAAAATGATGCAAAAGATCGTATAGCATTTTAGTTTTATTGATATAAACCTATAGCTTTCCATAATCGTGAATAACAAAAAAAAAATCTTGTTTTTCTTATTTAAATACCTTAATATATTTTATCTCTTATTTTTATAGTTTTTTTATTCGTTAAAAACCTTTCCTAAAAACTTCTTTTGAAGATGGTCTAAGAGCACCTTTAACGCTAAAAACCTTAAAAGTTCTTAATTTTTTTTTTTTTTTTTTAAAACAAATTAGCCAATCCGAGTTCGCCACGTGGCGAACCCGGATTGGCTCCTTTGTTTAGACTAAAAAAAAAAAAATTTAAAAAAAATGGTTAGAAACCCCTAATGGGTCTCACCATTGCACTTGCTCTAAGGTTTATATTAGACTATAAATCAGATTTTATTTCTCTAATTATTGATTAAAAAATATCTAAATGGTTTATGTTTATAAACAAGTAAAATGTCGCATAAGACATTTATATTTATGTTGTATTTTAGAATGTACTTTTCCTCTAAAAGAATGTGTTTTTCTTTTTTCCAAAGAGTGTAAGATAATGTTTTTATTTGCATGCTGTAAATAATGTGAAGCTATAATTGATTTGATTCAAAGCCCTCGTAGCACTTAAATCTTTGATCTTCTAATGTTGTGATTTGATCAATGCATATTTATTGTTATCTACTTATAAAGCAAATACATGTGAGTGGTTGAACTACGCCAAATACAATGTGCTATGATTTTTTCCATAGATATCAAATCTTAAATCACCTCAATATTCTAATTTTACGAAAATTTTATAGACTGCGTTATTCACCCCATTGCTCTAATCTAATAGCCGCCCTAAAAGTAAAGCCACTTATATTATCTAAATTTACGGATATTACGGTAGGTTTGGACATAAAACCTGATATTCAAAATTTAAATCGAAACCGATCCGGAAAAAAAAAATTGAATTCGAAACAAATCTGAAAAAATACCCTAATAGATCTTATATTTATATACTCGAAAAATTGAACCCGAACCTGAACCGAAACCGAATTAAGAACCGAACAGATATTTGAAATATTTTTGTTAAATTTAAGTATTTATAAACTTATTTCTATTAAATATTTACTTATTTTAAGTTTTTATATAGATTTATATATAAATATCCCAACCCGACCCGAAAATAGAAATATTCAAATAGGTATTAAATTAATAGAACTGAAAATCCAAAACCTTAAAAGATCCGAATCTGAACCCAAACGGATACCCGAATGCCCATGACTATATTACTGAGTGAACCAAACAAAAATTAATCATATTTTATATGTTGAAGATGTGAATGTATTGGACCATAGTTTTATGTCAATGGTTTAGTAGCCGCCCTTTACGCGAAAACCACACATTAGAGTCCGTACTCCAATTAATTGAATTATTAATTATAAATATAGCTTGATTTGGTGAAGAGCCCACTTCCCATAGTTTGATGACGATGGTTTAAGTTAGCAGTCATATCAAGCAATTAGATTTTAGAAAAGTTGATGTTACATGCAATATCATGAAAACTATAGACGCAATTCCATATATAAAAACCAAAAGAGAAAAAGATTATAATAAAGGCAATTAAATCGTAGAAACCACTATAAATAGGCAATTTTAGACAAACTCATTCTTCACTTGGAAACTCTTAACTACATATTATTCTTACAACACATTTATCTTTAACTAATTCACACAGAAAATGTCGTCCATTGGAGCAAATTACGCATACCTACAAGTCATGGAGAAGAAGCAGAAAGAGAAGATGAAACAGATACAAAAAGAGAGAAACTCCGGTGACAATGAAGGTCGCGCCCACACTGTCAAAACCTCTCTCACCGGAAGGATTTTTAATAAAATATATCCTTCTCGTTTAACTTATGAACAAGGACAGATCAAATCGTGAAAGTGGAACTCAAAGTATAATTGAAATGCTTGACGAGGTTACTAATAGATTTAACTCTTAAGTATTTGTCCTTGCGTGTGTATGTATGTCTGTCTAAAACGTATCTTGGTCTTGTTTGTAGTTTGTGAAAGTGTACAATTTGGATGTTACTTGGTGTTCTGTTATCACGTATTAGCAAACCAATCACAAGCTAGAATTTTGCAAATTAAGAGATTACGGGTTGATTATTATATCTCTTTTCTTCACTCTATCAACGTGCAAAATTTATAACTTTTATTATATTGGTGAGTTATTATTTTAGTTTCGAACGAACAATCGTTCATGAGCAATATGATGATCACTCTCTTTAGACCATCCACATCAAAGAACCCTATTGGGGGTTCTTAGAAAAAAAAAGAAATATATTAAAAAAAAAAAAAAAAGCATGGAGCCAATCAGGGTCCGCCACGTGGATGATCTTAGACACCAAAGGAACAATCGTTCTTCCAAGTCTCCACTAGGGTAAAAGCCTGGTTCAAAAACTCGTCAGCCTATTAATTTCCACCTACTATGGTTAATATCATATTCTAATTTTTTTTATTAAACTTTTAGTTAATATTTCTAGTGAAAATAAACAAATTTTAATCATACACGTTAAATTTTTTTTTTTTGTGTCAACGGTAGATTAATTGGGCCACAACTGGCCGGCCCAATAGCCAAATTCTTACATAATGTAGACGGAGGGACTCGATCCCTGGTTATGCAAATGAGTTGCCTTAAGTGGACTTACCGCCAGCCACTAGGCTAAGAGCCATTTGCAACACGTTATGAAGTTTTCGAAAGTATATGAAGCTAATGACAATTTCTTTGACTGATACTTTGAACATTTATGTCATCCTAGGCTCTTTCAAGTCCTGTTTTAGCTGCTGTTGGTGAACGCTATTACAATGTGACTGCTAAGGCATTAAGGGTTTGTGGGGAACTTGTCAGGGTCGTACGTCCAAGTATTGAGGTTATTATCTCATTACATTGAGATGTCCGCAGCTTCTAATATCAGCGACTCAATTTTAACTAAAGAAAATTAAAAATAAATGGTGGAGAGAAATAATACAGTCGCTGCGATTATTTAATGAAGGTTACTTGCCAGATATTTCAGCGATGTGAACCACATCATCAGCGATCATATTTGTTTATTAATTACTGTGGGCCTTTCTTTTCTTATTACCAATATCAATATTGGTAAACTTGAGAGCTAAACTTGCCAATGATATGGTTTCAAGTTTCATTTTCTTGTTTGCGCCTGAACACTCTAATATTCTTATTAAATCCTCGCCTTTGTAAACCCAATGGTGTTTCAGGGAATTGAAGAACATTTCCATTATGAAAACAAGACAAAAAATGCAAGGGAGTGGTGGAGGAACATGATGAACATGAGGAGATTTTGTGGGCATGTTCGATATGATAACAACACCTGATAGAGAATTAGAAAGATGGTCGTGTGGACGAGTAACTTGTGGCTACCAATTTACTTAAGAGGCAACGGTCATGGCAGAGGAAAAAAGAAAGAAATCTGCAGAATGTTGAGGTTGTGGCTCATTGGTCGGAGAAAATTCAGAAGATCAAGAAGGATTCCTAATAACACCTATCCTTCTCGTTTAACTTATGAAGAAGGATAGATCAAATCGTAAAAGTAAAACTCAAAGTAATGAAATTCTTGACGAGATTACTGACAGATTTAACTCTTTTAAGAATGTGCCCTTGTGTGTCTAAAACGTATGTTCATGAGCAATAGGAAATGGAGGGGAAAGAAGTCCAACACACAAAAGTTCCATGCAACTCTGTTCGTTATCGAAGGTTCAAACCAAAGTCTGCTAAACATAAGAAGAGTCTTCTCCTGCGTTCAACATTAAATATTCCAAACCAAACTCAACAAAGTCCTCAACTTTTGTCCGTTACTAGGCTAAATCCTACGAGCCTGCTACGAAAATAATGACCTGAAATCCCGCAAACCAGCACGATCACTTGTTATTAGCTTCAAGTTTAGCTGCAACTTGTTCCTCTGACAAGGGCAAGTAATATATCCTGGGGATTGCTTTTGTCTTCTTGAAAAGATCATCCAGAGTGACAATGGGAGGTTCTTGTTCTTCGGGAACTAGATGAGGAGGAGGAAGCGGAAGACGTTCTACAACAGGAGGTGGTTTGGCCAGAGGAGGTGGTGGTGGAAGAGCAGTTGGAGGTGGCCGCAAAGGAGCCTGTGGCTGCGGCTTAGGAGAAGGCAGAGTAGGAGCTTCCAGTTTTGCTTTCACTTCTGATGGTTCAACAAACTCAGCTATCAGACAGCGGCCTCCATTAGGTGGCCATTGAAGGTTATACACTGCTTCTCTTGTTGCCGCAGCTTCTTCAACAGAGGAATACTGCATTCATGTCACAACTCACTAAAGTTACGAGAAATTCTTTGGCTATTTAGATAATTGTAACCGGAAGAACACAAATGCAGTCAACAGTTGTAGGATTGAAAAGGCGGTCTTACTGATACATAACAATGGGTCTTAATGTTGTCCATCCAGAAATTAGTGACGTTTCCAGTTTTACCCAGAAGCTCTTGAACAGCTTTCAGTGTAAACGGCCTAAGGAAACGATCAATCCTGAGGGCATTCGTAGGCTCCTTTGGAGATGGCGGAACTGCCAATAAATATTGACACATATTACATAGTGTTATAGACAGCAGACAAGAGATGACAACATACATAGAGGGGCGCTGATTTACATACCCACACGTTCCTTAGGTCCATCCTCACTAACAGAGGAGTCAGATTTTGAGAAGTCACGCTTCAGACCAGTCGACCTTGGTATTGTAGCGGGTGCGGCACTATTAGTGGCCTGTGCTTCAGAAACTTTGACGTTCTCAGAGTTCCATCGGCGTTGCCTCTTTGCAGGCTCATTGTTTCCAACAGCTTCTTGATCTACAATGAGGTAGAAATAAAGACATTTCATCATATGTAGTTTAAAGTTCAACAGAGATGCTTCAGAAGCACACCAATACACGAAATAGCCACAAACACAAAGATGTAATAACTGTTAAACACACTAGCAATATATGTCCGCAAACCAACATTACAAGTTAACACAGCAAGGTCATTAATTAATAAAGAAATGAATATGAAAAGCCTTACCATTAGAAGGAAGCTTTCTTTTGTCAGAAGCCACTAGTGGATGATTTTTATCTTCAGGGGCTTCCCCTTTTCCAGTATCCACATCAGCATGGATTTCGCCCTTATCAGTAAGCATCTTAGTTTTCTCACTCTTATCAGCAGATGTAATTGACTCAGTTTGCTTTGTCTCCAGCTCATCCTCCATAGACTCATCACCAGAACTTCTATCTAAATTTAACTTTTCTGAGTCGCCTGCATCGATAATATTATTTTCTTTGGTCATAACTGCGTATGCAGCATTGCTGTCATCTCCACCTCCAACAAATATCTTCTGCTCATGTGGCTCCTCGACATCCATTGGATGCGATTCACCAAGGACTGTTGATGGCTCTTGTGACTTATTAACATTTTGTTCTAATTTGACATCATCAGCAATTTTGTTATCCTTTAGTTCTATTTTTTCATTATTTGACACAGAATCAGTAGAAATACAATCAGATTTTACCTCAAACCCTGTAACAGGGATGACCTCAGATACCTGGTTGTACGTAGCAGAATTTTCAGGCACTGCCTCTGTTGGATGGGCCTTAGAATCCCCATCATCCAACCCACTAAATGGTCTCACATTCTCAGATTTGTCAATAATTTGCTCACCAGACGCCTTTTCCACAACAGCTGCATCACGTGCAACCACTGAATTATCAAGACCAGCTATGTCTCTAACATCATCAACTTTTTCATCTTGGGCACTAGCAAATGTCGCAGCGTTAACCTCTGGTTCTGAAAACAGCGGGGGTGGAATTGTCTCAACCACAGCTGATGCTTCAGTTGTTGTATTAGTCTGAGGTTGTTCTGGGGTTCTCTCAGCTGCAACTGGAGTTGTCTCAGTGCTCAATGCCGCTTCAACTGCAGCAACAGGAGTGTTTTGATTTTGATCTAGTGTAATGCCTCCTCCAGTAACAGGAAACATCTGAGCCTCTAGATTGGCTTGTTCAGCAGCAGCAACAGCAGCACTGTTGAGTCTTTCAGACTCTTCTTGCTCAACACGAAGGGCTTCATCTAAACGTCTAACCAATTCCTCCTTCAAGCCTCTTGTCGTTAGTCTCCGTCTCTTAAGCTCTTCTTTCAATTCCGTAACCTTCCACTTATCAATTGGTCGGTTGTCCAAGATTGGAAAAGGTGATGACGACATCTTAGCTTATGAGCTGATTCTATAAAAACAATTAATATAAAATTCGAGACATTAGAGACGGCCATTATCTAAACCCACATAAGCCAACAAAAACAAAACGCAAAGCAACGTAGCACATAAATTCTTCAATTAAAAAGAAAGCTTAGTTCTTAAAAAACCCAACGCAAAAGAAATAACTATTACAGATGACTTACAGTAAATTAGCTAAAAATTTCTTGGAATGGGTGAACGAACGCCAGAAAAACGTAAAACCCTAATTTCGTAGTATAAGAAGAATGACAATTAGAGACTTCCGAAACACAAGAGAATACACAAGACCCACGACAAAAGATTACAAATTTGCACAGTTCAACCGCAAATCAGATGAAACAATTCAAATTCGTAGCTCAAATCCAGAGATTTAAGAAAATAACGCAAAAACTATAAATTGAAATCCTAAAGAATCGAGAGAGAGAGAGAGAGAGTAACCTGTATAGAGAATTCTAAACCAGATGGATAGACAAAGCGGGCATTTGGAAATTCCAATCCCAAAATGTAATTTTTCAATTTGGGAATTTAAGAGAGGAGGCGAATTCTAGGGTTCTTGTTGGTCGAACGTTTTGATAATGAGAAAAAGTCGAGGACCTGAAGTAAAGGAGTTGTATGACAAATACCACCAATTTAATAATGAAATGTCGAAACTACCCTTATTTATTCTAGTACGCACACACGGCGTCGTTTCAACGCCAAAAAGCTTTGGGGATTTCCAGAGAATAGTATTGTCACTCACCGGAAGTCTTCTCCGTCCGTCGTAGCATTTCTCGCTCTATCGTTCGGCGTTTTCATTACGAGAGGAACAACCGCGACAATGCTGCGGAAGTATGTTTCCTGAAACCCCATACTTTATTTCAATCCGAGATTTCATTTCGTGGTGATGAATTTGATGCACAATTGATATTGAATCAGAATATAATTTGCGTAGGTTTCGGGTCTGTTTTTATTGATCTTCTCTAGATTGAGAGCTAGTTGCGACTTTGATTGAGCTTGATTCTATTTGTGAATGTTATCGAATGTGATTATGTTGTTGCTTATTGCTTAGGTCGGTTCTCGAGCTGTCTTCGCGTTTGTCAATAAAGAGATTCCCGAGGAATTTGGGAGCTCAGGTGAGAATTCAGCTTAATGTTGAATTCTTAGTTAGCATCTTGTGAGTACTTACTCTCTTGTTCTGATTGTGTTATGTTATGTTCTGCATCAGAGGTTTCATTTGAACTCTTCAAGAAAGTTATCTACATCTGGCAATAATGGTCGTCCTGGAGCTAATCCCGTTCGGAAACCAGATGCCTCAAAACTGATTCCTCCTCCTCCTGTGGGTAATTCAAATGAACCTAAAGGTAATTCTTCAAAAATGGTTATTGGAGGTGTTGCGGTCGCTGGTGCTTTTCTTGTAGCGTATCAGACTGGGTATTTGGATCAATATCTTGGGAAAGAACAGGAGAAATTAAGTCAGCGAATCCATCCTGATGCTGTTACTGAAAAATTGGAGGAGACTCATCATTTGAATGTACCTTCCAGTGTAGAAGGTTCTCCTGAAAATAACTCATCCTTGGATGGCAAAGTTGAAACGCAACCTGAAGGTACTCATTATGAAGCTTCTGGGGTTATGCAGAGTGACAGAGAAGTGCAACCCGAGGCTGATTTAACTCCTGAACGTTTTACATATAGTTCTTCTAATCAAGAGGAGACACCTCATAGCGCTGCCAATGATAGTGAAGAGAGAAAGTTACCTTCTTCTTCGGATAAAAACTCTGCATCGAAAGATTCGAGAACTAAGACTGACATGCCCTCAGAAATCACGTCTGAGGCAGAGTGTGTGAGGTTGCAAGTTGTACCAAAACCTGTGGACAGTGCTATTGTTGGTGTCCAGTCTAGTTCGATTCATGGAGAAAGTGAAATGGAATCTGCTTTACCAAAGGATCCTGCCAATGAAAAGGTGCCTGAGGTACTTGAATTTCTTTGGTTGAACTGAAAACGCACTACGCATAATAAAATTAATAGCTTAAAGATTTAAATGCAGAAGATAAATGTCTCAGCACTCCCTTGTTTCATGCATTTCATGGAATTATCCCTGGCTCGACTATTATCTGCATTTGCATTGCATAGAATCTTAGGCTGGTGGAAGGGGATATATCTATGTAAAAGGATTCTGCTACATCTTTAGAGCTAAAAGCATTCCTTTGTTTTGTGCAACTTCTTATACTGTTGGTGGAAGTGAGATATTCATATGGACACTATGTTAATTGTTCTGAATCAAATTCTGATAGACACCAATTTCTTTGGAAGAAGGGTAGAAGGTAACAAAAACTTGCATCTTCTTTGAAAAATTAGTTGTACACTGTTTATTTGGATTCTACATGTACTTGAGATTTTCTTAAGTTGACAGTTCTAATTCTTTATGTTATTAAATTTGGTTTTTCTATATGTTCAGTAAAGCGTTATTCGAGAATTTTTGACATTCCATAAATGCGTTAGGAAAGTATTATCTGAAATATGTTTGTCCCGTGGAATACCATTAGGAATATGTTTACCCTTTTCTTAAAGTGCAGACAGGTTTTTGTCTCAAGTCTCAGATACCTAGGATTCTCTAAGGAGGGCTGAAGGTTCTTATGAAGTTTTAGTAAAATTAGACCCATCTTAATACATGATTATTCTACTGCCTGCATAAGTTACGTGGGATTGATGTAAATCTCTGATCAATCGTTCTCTTACAGGATGGCATTGAGCCTGAAGTGCAAATGCCAGGTTCTCTCCTTAAGCAATACAATCTAGAAGGCAGTGATACTGAAAGCAGTGGATCTCCATCAATTGGGGAGCAACTAACTAAAGAAACTGAGGTTTCGAGCTTGACTTTTCTATCTATGTTCCTTACTTCAGTGTTTTGCATGGACCAATAATTTGCATAAAGATATGTTTTATCTGGATTATTTTATGAATTAGGCTCTTGTTAACTCAATTGAGGGGCTAATAGATGATCACATGACTGAGGATGGGAAGTTGGTATTTGATTTTCTGGGTGCCATTCATGCTGCTGAGAAGAGACAGGCACATTTAGATGCCCAGGTTTTTGCTGAAGAATTACGAGCCTTGAAGGTTGCTTGAAAAACAGAATAGCTCAGATGATTATTTTTTCTTTTCTTTATCTAAGAGGTTTTAACTAATTGTTTTGATTGTACTCAGGAGAAGTACGAAAATGAGTTGAGAGACCTTAGGGCACGTGAACTAATGCGCATAGAGGAGGCAGCAATTTTGGATAAGGTGCTTTATATCTTTTTATCTGTACTTAATTAACTAAGTCCCAGGATTATATGAATATATGTCTATATGTCCAGTCCATAGGCACTGCTTATATGCGTTAGATAAACATGCCAATGAAGATTACATTTATGTTTTGCTTCTCTTATACATATGTGAATTTGGTGCCATTTTTTACTGGGTTCTTGTATGCATTTATTTAATCTTGGGTCATGTTCTTCGGTAAAGGCATACAACTATAATTTAAGTGCCACTGTTGCTTTATTCAGGAGCTAAAAAGAGAAAAGACAAAGGCAGCAGCTGCAATCAAGGCAATCCAAGAGAGAATGGAAGATAAGCTCAAAACAGAAATTGGACAAAAGGTATTGCTCATTTCAGGGGAATGAGAATAAAAGTGTATTGCGACTTGGTAAGTCATAATTAACAATTTGAATTTACTACAGGAAGCTGAAGCACAGTTAGCTTTGAGTAAAGCCGAAGAATTGGCAAAAGCTGAGATGACTTCGGCAATTGCAAAAGAAAAGGCAGCACAAATTGAAAAAATGGCAGAGGCAGATCTTAATGTAAGTAAAGACGAAACGCTGTTAGTCATTTTCAATCATCACATGTTCCAACCTCATGGTATAGAATATTGCACACACTATTTCAAGATCATAGTTAGGAAGAAGTAAGCAGAATTCCTGAATGTTTAAGTCTGTCCCTGCATTGTCTTTTAATTTCCTTAGATAAAGGCGCTCTGCATGGCATTCTATGCACGCTCTGAGGAAGCTCGCCAAAGTCATTCAGTTCACAAGCTTGCATTGGTAAGACCCGAATTTATGATTTTTTCTCGTTAATGTCATGAAACTCTGCTTTTATATACCACCTTTTAAGTTTGAGGTATGAAAATAAAATAGATATATGATTTTGTAGGGTGCACTTGCGCTGGATGATGCACTTTCGAAAGGACTGCCAATCCAAAAAGAAATCAATATGCTTCAGAGTTATCTTGAAGGAATTCATAAGGATTCAATCCTTGACTTGGTGTTATCATCTCTTCCAGAAGAAGCACGATCCAATGGAACAGAGACAGTACTACAACTAAATCAGAAGGTGACCCAAACAATCACTGTTTTTGGATATATATTCCAAATATTGTCTTACTCTCTTCTCGTTTTGATTTCAGTTTAATACCTTGAAAGGAACACTTCGACACTTCAGTCTCATTCCGCCTGGTGGCGGAGGAATCTTAACTCATTCTCTAGCACATGTAGCATCTTGGCTAAAGGTATGTTACTGATTACAAAACAATGTTCCTCACTCAATTAAATCATGATGTCTAACAGTAATCACTTGGCTTAAAAAAAAAACTTAAACAGTTCAAGGAAGTGGATCAAGCAAATGGAGACATTGAATCTGTAATTAAAAGGGTTGGTGATTACTTGGCCGAAGGAAAACTAGCCGAAGCAGCAGCTACACTTGAAGAAGGTGTTAAAGGAAGTAAAGCAGAGGAAATAGTGAGTGACTGGGTTCGATGTGCAAGAGACAGAGCTATTACTGAACAAGCTCTCACACTTCTTCAATCTTATGCAACTTGTGTCAGCCTCACTTAAACCTCTCTCTCAGTTCTTTTGAAGAGCCTCTCCAATGATTGACTCTAGAAAATAGAGCTTTTGAAAATTGGAAAATGGGTTTATTCCAATGATTTACTCGATTCTTACTTTAAATATATATTTTAATAATTTTTTGATTTACTATTTTACAACTAATCTCTAAAATCTCTTAAAATTATTTTACCCATTTATATTAGATTGAAAAAGTCAATAATAATACAAACATGAAAAACAAAAAATTATTTCAACAGCGGCTTATGTTGTGCTAATATATATTAATGGCTTCTCGACCAGAAAAAGTTATATATATATATATATATATATATATATATATATATATATATATAAGTGACTACTTTATTTGAGTTTTTATTTCATTTTTAGTAATATTTATGTCTTTTTAGTTTATCCTTTGTTATTTATTTAAACAATATGTCATCGTATTTTATAATCTCTATATATTAAAAATAATCTTTTTAGAATAACAACTTTGTAAGAAGTTACATTTTTAAATTCTTTATTAAAAGAATTGATTACGAATAAATCAAAAAAATAATAAGTTCATTTTCTTTACTCATATCGAATCAAACACAATCAAATTTAATGAAAGATTTGATATACGTTTTATAGTTATTTTAACTCATACTTTATTTTATGATATTTTTTTAAAAAAATTAAAAATTTACATTATAGAAAAATTTTATTTGAAAAAAATTATATATCTTTTTCTTTTGTAATTTGAAATCTTTTGTCCACATTGTATTGCTTCTTTGGTGAAATAACACTTAGAATATATTCGTTTTTGTAATTCTAGATCAAAATATTTTCCTTATTTGTTTTTAATGCAATTTATGTTTTGTGTTTGATTTTATTTCTTTCTTTCTTAACTTTCTGATTATGGTTCATGTTCAGTTTTCTAGATTTTTGATGTTTTTCATGAATTTTGAGTAGATATTTAGGTTCTTGAACAAATGAGTTATTTTAGGTACGAACTTCAGATTTTGGTTGTTAAAAAGAAATATACTTTTGTTAATCTAATGAATATGTTATAATAGTATCATACTGTTTTATCTAGTATCGAATATTTCAATTTTTGTCAAAAACATTTTTGTAATACACAAACAAATATGTTGTTTTGAAAAATTATAAAAGATATAAAGTTGAGGAATTTTAAGAAATGTTTTTTTGTACCTTTGCCAAAATGTCCCTTGAATTTTGTTTTTACAAAAATATTTTTCACTAATAAAAATACTTTCAAATTTTTTTATGAATTTCTTTTTGTGTTTCATTTTTAACAAAAAACTTTTCCCACCAAAATTTTAATATGATCACTTATAAAGTCTTATAAAACTTTAAACATCATATAATTTTTTTATAAACATCTTATAAATTTGAATTTAACAATGTTGACTCTGCTTATAAATTTTTATAAACACCTTATAAATTTTTATAAACATAATATAATTTTTATATAAACACCTGTAGATATAAATTTCTTTTAATGTTAGAAAAAAAATTAACATTTTACTTTTTGTACTAATTTGTTTTTAGAGAGAGTATTTTAATCATTTTCAATAATGAATGACATTTAAAATTTTTTGAAAAAACATAGTTTTTAGTCTAGTAGTCGGCGGTAAATCTACTTAAGGCAGCTCATTTGCACAACCAGGGATCGAGTCACTCTGCCTACATTATGTAAGAATTTGGCAACTGGGCCGGCCAGTTGTGCTCCAATTAATATGTCGTTGAAAAAAAAAGGAACATTTCTACAATTGCCCTATAAAATTTAGGCATAAACTCAAATGAACGTACCAACTTAAAATTACTTTGATATAAAGAAAATATATACAAACCACCAAATTTCGAGTTATGCCTAATTACAAGATTTATGTCACACAATAAAACTAAACGTATCGACCGGGAAGCTTCTTCTCGTCGGACTCTTATGATTAGAATGCTTAAAATTGTTATTAATTAATGTATCGAATGTTGAAAGTTTGCCCAATAACTCCAAAACACTAGAATATGTTGTCAGCTAACTTACCACTAAATATTCTTTATCATAGCTATAATTTATACACAAAAAAGTCAGCTAAATTATTTTATGTTTTAGATTTTCGATATAAAAGTTTAATTTGCTTTCCTACTTTAACTCTAAACTTTTTCATATTAATTACTCCATTAACTATAACATAGAGATATTTCAAATAATTTTACAATTTTTTTAATTATTGTACATTTACTTTAAACATCATCTACTTTGAGACATAGATAGTAAGGAGAATAAAAAATATGTTTAAAAGAAAGAAAGAAAAGATATGCATATACGTATTTACATATATTGGAATTCGAGTATATAACAAATTTTAATGTTGTACCAAAATAACCGAAATGAAAATTCGGATCAGATCAGATGTTGATAATTTGGGTAGTATCCAATAGTTCTAAATTAACCCGAAAAATTCAAAAAAATTCAAATAAATCTAAAAAACCCCAAAATATTTTGAAAAATTGAAAAAATACTAAAAATCCAATCCAAACTGATCCTGATTGTCTTCTATTTCAGTTAATTTTAGTTGTATTTAAATATTATGTAAATACCCGATACTCGAACTATTCGACCTGAATCACTATCCGAGTTTTAAAATAAAACACTTACCAAACTATAGGGAATAAATATTCGATCCGAGCTATCCAAAACTCGGTTTGGTCGGTCGTGTATGTATTTTATATAAATAAATTATTGGTATATTATCTAAAATTATAAGTACAATGTAATTAATGCCAATGCACCAGCTAATTAAATTGAGAGGTGAGGTGGCACAACTCATCCAATCAGGAGACACTCTCTCACGGCTAATTCAATCGTAACCGTCAAATATTTGCCACGTATATATATTGAACGGTCCAGATCTCTTCACGATGTTTCTCGCTTTTATTTGTATAAACACTTTTAGCTAAATTTAGCAATGATTCTGTTTAATTTAATAATGAACCGACTATAATGTATTATTGTTTTGGATAAATTAGTATGAATTCGTTAATAAATGCATACATAATTCTCACCTTCTTTCTGCCTTCCTACAAAGAACAAGATTTAGACATAATATCTAAAGTTTTACTTTCATTATTCCATTCCTTTCTTTTCCGTGAACGGCAGATTAATTGGGTCACAGTTGGCCGGCCCAATAGCCAAATTCTTATATAATGTAGACAGAAAAACTCGATCCCTAGTTGTGCAAATGAGCTGCTTTAAATGAGCTTACCGCCGGCCATTAGGTTAAAAGCCATTTGCTTATTCAATTTCTTTATGATTTGTTTTTTTTAGTATAAATTTAGAGCAAAACCTTACTTCCAAACTTTGTCATCAAATACTTTCTTACCTAAACCGTAAGGTCTTTGGCATATATATTGCTTACAACATAAGTTCTTAAAAACACATTTTCTACAATTTCACAAAGTTGGCCAAATTTAATTTGTTTGTTTTGTTAATTATAAACACAACAACATAACCTTTTCTTTTGTACCAACACAATAATACAAGCAAAAGTGATATATTAAATTAATAAATCAAAGTTCTATATAAATAGACACAACGTAGCTTCTAACATTTCATTGCAAACAACTATCCATACAAACACTTAACACCATATTGAGAACACAGAGAAGAAGAAAACAAAGTCAAAGATGAGTGTTGGAGGATATATATCAGAGCTAATAGGAAATGGAGGAAGCCATAGCTATGGCAAGAGGAAGAAGAAGAAGCAGTATCAGACAGTAGAACTCAAAGTTAGAATGGATTGTGATGGTTGTGTCCTCAAAATTAAAAATACTCTTTCTTCTCTAAAAGGTAAAACTAACATCTTATTTCATCATCATTCTTCTTTCATCACAATTCTCGTCCAAAATCTTATGTGTTATATACGTTTTCAGTGTAAATTAAAAACACCAATCAGTTATCAATCAATCACATGTCAGTTTCTGAATATAAGAACATAAACGGAAGCAGAGAACGGTTCTGTATTTCTTATTAGGGTTGTTATGGAGACCATCACCTTCTATTTATATAGAAACAATTTCTAATAATGACTCTAACACATTAATCATAGATGTTTGACTCTAAAATAATTCTTAAATTCAGGAGTGAAAACAGTTGAGATAAACAAGAAGCAACAGAAGGTAACAGTGAGTGGCTACGTGGAAGCAAGCAAGGTGTTGAAGAAGGCGAAATCGACTGGGAAGAAAGCAGAGATATGGCCGTATATACCGTATAACTTGGTGGCTCAGCCGTACATAGCTCAAGCTTATGATAAGAAAGCACCACCTGGTTACGTCAGAAAAGTAGACCCAAATGTTATGACCACAGGGACCATGACTGTTTACTATGATGATCCTTCTTATACTTCTTACTTTAGTGATGATAATCCTAATGCTTGTTCTATTATGTAGATTGTTTTAATTATATCATTAATAAAGGGATTTAAATCCTATTTATGCGGATAATATGTGTATAAATTTTGGTGTTTGTTGTCTTTTAGTTCATGATTTTGTCTTCTTTTTGCATGTGAAGCTTTTTGTTGGTGTTATAAGTAGATGTTTATTAATGTTAATAAATGTCAATTATATAGCTTAATCAATTGAGTATGATCATAACTAATCTTTTCTTTTTTCTCTTTATGCTTGTTACAAGCTTACTATAGATTCTCATTTTGCATGATGATTTTGCTTTTGGTTTAGTTACACATTACATGCTCTGCTCTTTTTGGTAGTTTTTTGGGACCCCAAAACTCTTTTCACCAACTCTTCTTTATATAAAAAATTCAAAACAATAAAGTAAATATGTCCACTTAAGATAACTCATTTGCACAATCCGAGATCAGTCTTCCGCCTACATTATGTAGGAATTTGGCTACTGAGTCGGCTAGTTGTGTTCCAATATATAATTTACCGTTGACAATTGTTTTCACTAACACAACATACATCGGCTGTTTCTATACATACAAATATTCTACATAGGACTGAATTGATTTAACACATTTTACTCTGATAGTATTGCTCTTCAGATGTAAACAAAGTAACACCAGCCTTTATGAATCTTCATTGCTCCGTAAATTAAACTCAAAATCAGTTGACGCACTGCTTTTTATCCTGAAAATCAAAAATGAAGATTTGTCTTGTACGTTTTCTAGTTACCAAGAAACAAAGTTTTACACATTTTTGGCCTTGTATTCATGAGTTGTTGTAAAGCTTCATCAGGCAACTTTCTTCTAGACTCTCAAGACAGCTTTATGACACAAGCTGCATCACTTACCTAGACTGAATCTAACCTAACACGCACGCAGACACCTATACAGATACATTACTTTCCAAGATCATAACTAAACTAAAACAAAAACCAGATTTATGTAGAGGATAAGTGTCTTGTTCTTCAACAAGAAGCGAGTTCAGTTGAGCTTATAGATGTTCTTAGATGACATAAATTAAGCTGCATGTTTTCTGAAGATGGTGAAAAGGAATCACCTGGTGATATACATCATATACACAGTTGTTTACTCCTTTACCAAAACGAAATAGTAGTATGCTTCATCTTGTATTACTTCCAGGGTAGATCTCAACAAAGTTGATATCATAGAGCAGAGTTGCATTGCTAGGTATGTTACAGTCACCTACATTAACCAATATTACGACAGTCCGTTTATAACTCCAGATAGGTAACTGTTACAGGGACTAACTAGTAGGAAAGTACCAGAAAAGCATCCTGCAGGTTCTGGTCCATAAGCTAACAAAGGTGGAATCAGAAGTTTTCGCTTTCCGCCTGTGAAATAAAACTCTCTCTCTC
>JAKUCM010009869.1:0-14696 GCA_023374145.1 Lepidium sativum | reverse complement strand
TTCTCTAGCAATCTCTTTTTTTATATCATCGTTTCTAAACCCCATCTTCTTAAATTCATCAAGCAATGGCTTAAGTCTGGTCTCAGTACCAATCCCTAGAATTTCAGGAAAAACATGGAAGAACCTCTCAATATTATCTCGATGAATATCGATTCCAACCAAAAATTCAATCTTCCTATGAATTTCAGTCTCATTGACTAAGAGAACTCCAGGGAATACACTTAAAATCCTATTCACAGTACTCTCACAAAACCCTAAACCCTTCAAAACCTTCGTGCATTCATAAAACCTATCTGGACCAATCCCAAATCTACTACAATGTTCAAGGACACTCTTAATTGCGGAAGATGAAACTCCATGTTTACCACATTCCGAGAGAGGAACTCTCCATTTCCTCAGAAACTCCGACCGCAGAACATTAGGGCAATCGCATATCAACGAAACGAGTGATTTCTGAGGGATTTTCAACGACAGCAAGATACCAAGAGACCCTTCAGTCTCTACTAAATCCGAATTCAAGAGGAATTTGTTTCTAGAGAGTAATTGCTGGAGACAAGAAGGAGAAAAGCCATACCTCTGAAGGAGATTAGCGAGCAAAATTTGCTTCCTGTAGTGCGATTGATTGACAGGTGAAAGAATCCGTGAAGAGTGATTTGAAGCTAGTGATTGAATCTGGTTGCGTAGGGTTAATGTATAGACACGAAGATTGATGAAAGTTCTAAGTTTTGAGGCCATTCTGATTGAAGCTTCGGCTTTGAGGACTAGACGAAGCAGGAAGAAACAATGGCGTGTAAAATATTAAGATTACTGTCCAAAAAATAAAAATATTAACAGATTAATTTAAATATTATTTCTTTGAAAATTTGTCTATTTTCTGGTGATTATCACTAATTACATTTAGGGTAAAAAAATACCACTAATTACTCATTGGATAAAAAAATATTACTCTTTGGATTTTATTTTTTTTTCTTTGACAGAATTACTCGTTAAATTTGATTGGCTCTGTTCATTAGAAATAAAGTTCAATATAAAAACCTAAAAGGTAAAGAAGCTTTGTTTGTAACGAACACTCCATTATTAGTTCGATTCACTTTAGATTTTAGCCTCTCTTCAATTTTATAATCTTCTTTTCCAAAGTTCTTAATTTTCCCGCACTTTCTCAACCCAAAAGAAGGATTTTTCTTCAAAGAAAATGAGATGGGAGAGGGTTCATCAACTGGCTCTTGGTGATTCTTCCTTCGGGCCCGGAAAGAGATGGGGACACACTTGTAACGCCATTAAAGGAGGCAGATTTCTCTACGTATTCGGTGGCTTTGTCAGAGACGAATGCTTAACCAATCAAGTTCATGTCTTTGACGTTGGTGAGTACATCCGTGGAAAAATGTCGTTTTTTTTCTTTTCTACAAGGATCTTAGTGTGCTTCGCTTCTCGTAGTCGGTAGTGTTTGCAGAAAGCTTCAATCTTTGTTTGATCTCTGTTTCGAAGTTTGTTTGATTTGTAGGGTTTTCTTTCTTTTTCTTCTTTTCCTATTTTGTTCCAAATTTTGATCTTTTTCCTTCAGAGTATACTTTCTGTTTGATTCTTTATTATACCGTATTTGAATCATTTTGATTTTATGATCCTTTTTGAGAAATTAATTTTTTACATTTGATCGAATGCTGTTGTGTTGATGTTTTGTGCTTTACTTACTCATATACCTGGTTTCAAGATCATCTTCATTGTTGGAACAGTCTCATTTGTGGCAATTTTGTTGCAGAAATACAGATGTGGACTCAGCCTGTAATCAATGGCGTACCGCCATGCCCGAGGGACAGTCACACCTGTACAACAGTCGGGGATAACCTTTTTGTGTTTGGTGGTACTGATGGGACCAAGCATTTCAAGGATCTGCACATTTTAGATACTTGTAAGCTCTTTCATCTCTTTGATTCTTGTCTGGTTAGATCAAGAGAATGCTTGTGCTAACTGTACCTGGTATGAGGGTTTTTGAGTTTGAATCCGATTGTTTTTATTGGTTTGTTTCTCATTTTTTTGTGTGTGGTAGCTTCACATACTTGGATTTGTCCGGATACTAGAGGTGAAGGACCTGGGGCAAGAGAAGCTCACAGTGCAGCGCTCGTTGACAAACGTCTTTTCATATTTGGCGGCTGTGCGAAATCTTCTCATTCAGATGATGAAGTATTCTATAATGACCTTTACATACTAAACACAGGTATACTGCTTTATGATCTTTATGTACTCAGAGATTTGTAGCTGAGCCTTCTTCGTACTGACTTAGTGTATGTGCAGTGACATATATATTGGACACTAGCTTTTGTGTGCCACAATGTGTATGATATTTATATATTAGAAAAATTTGCTGTCATTTCCATGGGCGTAAATTGAAATGGCTTTAATCTTGTTTAGAGACTTTAGAGTGGAAACGTGCTGTAACAACTGGAAAACCGCCCTCTGCTAGAGATAGTCACACTTGCTCAACATGGAAGAACAAAATCATTGTAGTAGGTGGTGAAGATTTGGATGAGTGTTATCTCGCTGATGTTCATATCCTTGATACAGGTGCTACAAGCATCTTTTAAGCACGGTTTTGTTTTATGTTTGTGTGTGTATGTCTTCTGATATTCTGTTCTGTGTTTTCAGATAATTTTGTATGGAAGGAAGCGAAAACTTCAGGGCAGTTGTTAACACCTCGAGCTGGTCATGTCAGTATTGCACTTGAGAGGAACTTATTTGTATTTGGAGGATTTACAGAATCTCAGTACCTCTATAATGATCTCTATGTTCTTAATCTGGGTATTTAACCAAGACCTTTTTCATTAATGATAAGTTCTTATTTACATTTGTCTTTTGATATTAAAATAACTAGTATTGTTGGTTTGTCTCTGTAGAAACGGGTGTATGGTCCAAGGTAGTTGACATGGAAGAAGGGCCATCTCCTAGATTCTCTTGTGCAGCGGTTTCTTTAGATCCTTACAAAGCCGGTTTGTTTTTCTTTGTTGGTGGCTGCAATAAGAATCTTGAGCCGTTGGATGACATATACTACTTACACATAGGTTTGTTATGACCTTTTGGTTTTACCCTGATTATCTGTAGCAAATTTGGTTTTGTGCAAGGTTGCTAAGTACCCTCCTGATCTTCTTTGCTTTAGGTCAGTTGTCTCCGAGGAAACAAGTGAAGCTAAAATGCCAAAGACAGAAACTAGCTGTGACCAGAACCAACATTGATCAAGGTTTTGTCAACACGAAACTTTTATGTGAATCGAGATAACGTTGGAAACAAGAGAATATATCATCTACTATATGTAAGAAAATCATTCAGTTGTATATTGTTTTCTTGTAGGAAGAGAAAATCCTTTGAAAAGTGGCCCAACTGAGCACGGACAACAAACTTTTCTGGCCAAGCTTACTTTAAGCGGCCCTCTCGGACACACTATAGAAACAGTCATTGATGGACAGTTTCTCAATGGTGTTTTACTGTCAAACAGACAGAGCACTGTTCAAATGTTTCCATGCTTTAGTAATAGGCAAGTGTTAGTTATTATTTCTACTTTTTTTATCAGGTTTTAGTTTCTTTTTGGTGCATCTGTTCTAAAGCCTGGTTATTCGCAGGAAAACGCCTGCTATTTCGGATGGCAATAGTGGACGTCAAGCAAAGATAGCAAGAACTTTGAGCAAGGATTCAGCTAGTTGTAGCCAACTAGCTAATCTTATAGATCCTTGTAATGATGCCAACAAGAAGTGTGCAGATTTAAATGATATGGACACGCCTATGATTGACACTCACGCTGATGTGGTGAGACCACAAGAGAAAGAATCAGCTCCTGCTAAAGATGAAGAATCTAGTTGTAGCCAACAAGCTAATCCTATCAATCCTTCTGATGATGCTAGCAAGAAGAGTGCAGATTCAAATGATATGAACACACCTATGATTGACACTCTCGGTGCTAATGAAAACCTGGTGAGACTACAGGAGACAGAAACATCTGCTGTTAAAGATCAAGAAGCTAGTAGTAGCCAACAAGTTAATCCTATCAATCCTTCTGATGATGCTAACAAGAAGGGTGCAGATTCAACTAATATGGACACACCTACAGTTGACACCCTTGCTGACATGCTGAGACCACATGAGATGGAAACAGCTCCTGCTAAAGATCAAGAAGCTAGTAGTAGCCAACAAGTTAATCCTATCGATCCTTCTGATGATGCTAACAAGAAGGGTGCAGATTCAACTGATATCGACATACCTACAATTAACACTCGAGCTGACATGGTGAGACCACATGAGACGGAAATAGCTCCTGCTAAAGAACAAGAAGCTAGTAGTAGCCAACAAGTTAATCCTTTTGATCCTTCTGATGATGCTAACAAGAAGGATGCAGATCGAAATGATGTGGACACACCTACAATTGACACTCGAGCTGACATGGTGAGACCACATGAGATAGAAACACCTCCTGCTAAAGATCAAGAAGCTAGTAGTAGCCAACAAGCTAATCCTATCGATCCTTCTGATGTTGCTAACAAGAAGGATGCAGACTCAAATTATATGGACACACCTATGATTGACACTCTCGCTCCTAAAGTAAACATGGTCGGACCACATGATTCAGAAATCGCTGCTGTTAGAGATCAAGATGCTTGTCAATTTTATACGGTATGCCATTATCGCCAACAACTTTAGCTATTTGGAATGTTGATGTTACTTACCAGAGTTTGTATACTGAATATTTTGCAGATTATTGTGAACAATGAGCCATCACCTGTTACTCTTGCTCGGATGAATGTAGAGCCAACAGATGCATGCTAAAGCAGGGCCTGGAGGAGATTCATCGCCACAAAACCAAGGTGGTTCCTGAACAAACATGATATACCCGGTCCCTTCTTAACAATTGAGTAATACGTCTAACTTGTTCTTTGGATCAAACAGATGAAGAAGGAAAAGTTGCTGCAGAAGATGTAAAGACAGCATAAATCGCAATTGTAATAGTGTCAATAATAGAAAGGATCTTTTAGGGGGTTGTAGAGTAGTAGCTAGAAGCATGAATTGGTTTAAAAGCTAACATTTGAAGGTCTTTTTTTTGTTTGTATTTGGAACAGTTACAATAGAAACAGCTTTTATCTGTTCATATGTCCTTTTTGGCTTCAATTTTCAGGTAAGAAGTGAAAACCAATTGGCTATAAACTCTAATTTGGACAAGCAAACACACGCACGTAAATAGAGTAAACGTACCATTGAAGAAAACTTTACAGGTGAAATCAGTTTTAAAGTCATTTACAATAGAACAGAAACAAACAAAAAAGCATTTACTTTTGGCACAAAGTTTTGCTTTACATGGGAACTAAGATTAGACAATTTACCAAAGAAAAAGATTGGTTTAAATCTTCAGCAACTTGGAAGAAGATTACGTTTCACATTGGTCTTTGTAGTTAATGTAAAGCATAGATGAATGAAACATGAAGTAAAGAGACAAAAATTCGATGATTACAAGTTTTAATTGACAAATCATTAACGGCGTGGAACCATGTGCCTCGATGCTTGAGCATTCTCATATCTTTGACCAATATCACTTTAACTTTACTTATGACAACTACTCTTACTTTTACATATAATAATATTAATAGTAGCTTTGAAATTTGTTAATTGTGTTATCAATAGTTAGTATAATTCATACCATTACCTGTAAATTAGTACATGCATAAATATTTCTATAGTAGTACTATTACATATTGATCCAACGACAAAGAGTAAATGCTAAAGAAAGTAGAGAGATATTATAAGTTAATTACTTTAATTACTATTTTACCAATCCTACGAGTCCCAAGCTATTTGACGTGTGTCTTAATGTTTTTGTATTTTTACAACATGATTTTTAATAATATTTATTGTACCATCTTTATATTTTTGATAACATTTTCTTGTGCTATTTTCATGCAGGAAATGCTACAATTTCCAATAAGAAAATGAGAAAACAGAAATGAGTGAAAATGGATACCGAACTAAAGTCCAAATTGTCCTTGTTGGCATCGCAACCACCAAAGCATATCTTCTTCAACTAATTTTGCGACTAGTTTAGTATATTTAATTATTAATTATATTCAACCATGGCTAGGACATGTGATCCAGTCATATAGCCACTTTACAAATTTTTAAGATATTAAGGATCAAACTTCTATCTACAGTAATAAAATCGGGATTTAAAAATTAATAGACTAATTAACAGAAAAAAAATTATATTCAACCATTCGTTTCTTTATTCACTATACCTTATTATATACTATTTGAATGATTATATCTTCGATATTGCTTTTCCATGCTTAAAAGAAAGAGTTCTACGAGTAAAATAAACATCGTCAGTGACTTTAAAGCTCGAGACACCCAATATTTTTGTTGTTATGTGGTCCAAATCAATTTTTTAGTAAAATACAATATAACTTATTTAAATTAATATATACTAATTTTTTTATAAATTAATATAATTGTATAGTTCGAAATATAAATTTTTGATTCATTTAGCATAATATATATAGTATTAATTTATACATGTTTAACTGTATAGACTTTTAGCTAGGAGTCTAGTAATAGAGGTGATTTCAAACAAAAGTAAACTCGACAATCCTAATTAAAAGATGAAATTTCTTTTTGTCTTGAACTTATTAGAGAACATAGAAAACAGATTAGTTGTTGCTATAGTTTTCCAAATATTGAATTTTGGTCTAAATACACAGCTAATAACTTTTGTTTTCTTGGTCAACTTAGTTCGATTATAATAAATAAATAAACTAATTTGAAAATACAGCATTCGTATAAAACAGAGATCTTAATAGTTCTTTAACATTACGGATATTAGTGTGGTAATTTATTTTGGTAAAAAAATAAACTTGGTTTTAGGAGCATCTTCATCCTATCTCTATATTTGTTTATAAATGCTATTTAAAATAAATTTACTTCAACCCATTTTTATTTTTGACTCTAAAATAAAAAAATACTATTTTTTCCTTTATATAGGAAAATGTTTTTTTGTTCTATTTTAATGGTGGTATTTTTAAAGTAGAAATAAAGTATATTTGGGATATTTTATTTTAGAACAAAAAAAAATATACTAGAGTAAACATCTTTTATAAAAAATGATTTTAGTAAAAAATAGAAAAATATATTGAAGATGGTCTAATGTTTTTTTTATTAACATAAGTTAATTTTTAAGTAGGTAAGATTTTATAAGCAGTCGTACAAGTATACTCCATTCTATAGAGTTGGAGAAAGAAAAGTCCAACTATAGTTAATACTTAATATAAATGGGTGTCAATTTTAATAATTATGAGTAGAAAAGGACAAGAAAAAGAACAACAAGAGTAATGTGTTAGCTTGAGATGATAAAACTGGGGACGCAATTAACTAAACTATATAAAGCGAAAGAAAACATGAAAGGACAAAGCAGCAGAAAATTGACTAATTTTTATTAAATTTATAAATTAGTGAAAATTTGGAAAATTTTGTTTATATTTTTCTTTGTTACATTGTTTTTTTTTTGTTTTCCCTACCTTTGCCGATTGATATTTAATGCACATCCGTGACCTCACCCACAAAATTTAAGACAGAAATTGTGATGTTTTTTTTTTCTTATTTATTTAACTTTATACTATAATATTAATCACACTACTTGTAATTTGATAGTTTGCGCTATGATTGTAACCACGTCACTATCTGACTTTTATGTAATTTTGTTTTCGTTAAAAACAACTTAAAAATTTAATTTTTTTGGATTACATGGTTTTTGGTTTAGTTTTTTAGTGATGGTTGAATGTTATATTTGGTACGTCTAATATATAGAGAATAAATTTAAGACTGAAAATGACACATTTTTAAAGATTTTATTTTAAATTAAATACCGCAATCTTAGTTCTAATATATTAATATACATGATTTTTAACAAGTTGATAATAGCCAAGAATTAATGTCTTTTTGTGACATATTGTTATTTCTAACGTGCCGACAATTTTTAACAAACATCTCAAGGTGTGTTCTACTATACAGATAATCTCACCAAAATGATTATTTTTGGGATAAATTTGTTATTAATTTATGTGATAAATCAAGAAAAAAAATACTGTGATCATTTCAAAATTTTCAGATTTCAAATCCAGAAAATAATCAAGTAGATATGAATCATTCTCTGGTTTAGCTTGAAAAACTGACAGAAGTCACATGTAGAAGTTAACCAGATCCACTCCTCGTCACATGCTTTTGTGAGATGGAGAGTCTCTGTATCTCCACACAAACACACCCTCTTAATAAATTTATTACATAATCTCAAATCTTTGGACTTTGGGTAAACCAAAGAACTGTTTTTTTTCTTCTTTTTGTTGCATTTATAAATAATAATAAAAAAACTTCCATTTTCCAATAAGCTGTGTGTGGCTGAATTTCCGGTTTGTACTCTGAGCAGTTACCAGTCCGGGTACAAACAGAGGAACATTTAGTCTCTCCTTGGATCTGGAGGATAATTCTTTTGTTCCTTTCTTTAATCTTCTTCTTCTTCTTCATTTGGCTGTTTCCCTGTATTTTCTTCTTTTCATTTGTTCTCTAGATTAAAACTCACATTCTGTATTTAAAGCTTCTCAGACACATGTTCTAGTCTTATCTTCTGTTTACCATTAGCTTATTGAAGATTAGATCGAATTACCGAAAGAGTTTTTATTCTTTTCAGTTTTCTTTTGTCCTTAGAGGAATCTGGAAATCTAGGTCCATAAAAGGCGTAACCTTTTTAAAAAATTTTTTGGATCTTTTGTGTTCTTTTTAGATCCGTAGGTTCTATTAGTGTGGTAAGTTTGGAGGGGTTTTCAGCTTTAATTAGCTGATTAATACAATGGGAGTTCTGATTTGAAATCTGAAAAGGGTTTCCAAGTTTCTACAAAGGAAAAGGCTAAAAATTTGGAGTTATATGAATATGGAAGGTGCGTCATTCTCGTTATGGTTTTAATGGTGGTTACTGTTTGATGATGGAGATTGAGAAAGGAAAAAAGAAAGCTTTTAAAGTTATCTCTTTCAAATTATTGCAAACACATCACTGAGGCATAAAGTTTAGGGGAATACACCACAGAGGAAAGTCTCAAAGCCAGAAAGAACAAAATAAAAGTTTCCTCCTGCTGAAAAAGTTTCCGGCGCCGGAAGTTTGTTTTGTGATCTGTAGAAAATGGCTGCGAAGCTTCTGCATTCATTGGCAGATGATAGTGCAGATCTGAAGAAGCAAATTGGATGTATGAATGGGATTTTTCAAATCTTTGATCGTCACCATGTTCTCACTGGCCGGCGAAAAAGCCTTACTTTAGGTAATTAATAATGAGATTAATAATTTACTAGTATAATATTTTGATTCTTAAGTACTCTCTTCTGCTCTCAATGGTTCGTGTCTCTTAGTCGTTGACTTGTATATGTATTGTCACATATTTATATCTTAATCAATGTTCTTCTCTATATTGTTTTGGCTCTTCATCTGCCATTGTAGTGATTCTTCCATCAACCAGGTTTTGTTACAGTCTCAGAGATTTTAAGTTATGGTTGTTAATTGATCTTTCTCAGTTGTGTTGATCTGCCGAATCTTTTTCTTAGATTTAAATTCCCTTATGTGCCCGTTTTTCCTTGGTAGATTTTGACTTTTATTAACCTTCTGGCCATTAAGTTTCCAACCAAGTTGATGAATTCAAGTTTGACTCGGAGGTTCTCAATGGTTTATTTGTAGTTTCTGTCAATGCATAATCTGGTATTCTTCGGGTTCGTTGTTTGAGAGTTTTGATATGATTCTCAAGCTTGTATAATGTGTTTGTCACAGGTAATGGAAACGCCAATAGTGTCAACTCTGAGAGAGACTCTGTTGCCACATCATATCAACAAAAAGACATTGTAAGTTGGTTTTAGCGTCTAAGATCTCTGGTTTCATTTATACTGAGGTTTCCTGTAAGATTTTGATATTTTTGCATTTCAATTTTAGGACTCGAACATAGGTGGAAATGTGAAAGAGAAGCAAAGGGTTTCAACAGAATCGTCACGAATTTCTTTCTCATCTTCGTGCTCGTCCTCCCTATCATCTTCTGAGTTCAATAAAGGAGTTCAACCGGAAGCTTCCGCCTATGACCGAGCCAATTTTCCAGAATCTCCTACAAGTGACCCTGAGATGACTGAAGGGAATGGATTCTCACATCTGGGAGTTGACCTCAGAGATGTTGTGAGAGACTCAATGTACAGAGAAGCCAGAGGACTTTTGGTTAAGACTCCAATTACTAGAGAAGAAGTACTTAGACGCAGCAGACGTGAGGATTCTCCAAGGCCTTATGGTTTAAAGCAATCCACTCCTGCTGATCTCAATGAGTCCTTCAGAGTTCTAGCCAAACTTAGAAAATCATCTCAACATTATAATGAAGGTGGCACTAAAGATGCACCTCGTTACTCAGTTGATTCTCATGATACGCTCAAATCCAGACAGAAACTGAAAGAGTTGCCTAGGCTTTCCCTGGATAGTAGAGAACGAGTGATGCAAAACTCCAGTGTTGATTCTAAATCAAGTAAGGTTGTTTCTGAAAATTTCAGTGGGAGCGGTCCAAGCAGTAGCAAGAAACGGCCACCCAGTGTTGTTGCAAAGCTCATGGGATTGGAGACATTGCCGGGTTCTCCACTGGCTAGAGAGATGCATGAGTTTGGTTTGAACAAAACTAACATATTTGACCAAAACGACGATCCATTCTCAAGATCTATGAGGGAGAAAAATATGTACCGTCCAATCCGCTTTTCTCCAAGCTCACCAAGAAGCTTGGGGAAAGACCCGGCATCACCAAGATGGAGAAACTCTGATTTTGTCATGAAACCTCTTTCAAATTCAAAATTCCCCATTGAACCAGCTCCATGGAAGCAAACTGACAGAAATCGAGTTTTGCAAAAGCAAGCTAACATACCTGTGAAAGCAATGCCGTCTGAAATACCTAAACTTTCTTCTACTGTGTACAGTGAAATGGAGAGGAGATTGAATGATCTTGAATTCAAACATTCAGGAAAAGATCTGCGAGCTCTTAAACAAGTACTAGACGCGATGCAATCAAAGGGTTTCCTGGATACTGAGAAACAACCACAATCCTCAAACTTTGCAGCCCAAAAAGATAGTGAAAGAGCATATTCTGGAACTTCCAACCATGCAATGCCATCAAGAACAAGAATCCAGTCTTCTTCATCTTCATCTAACCAGGTATATCAATCCCCGATTGTGATTATGAAACCTGCCAAACTTGTTGAAAAGACTGGCATACCTGCGTCATCCCTTATTCCCATTCACAGCCTATCTGGCCTTAACAAAATCCGTAGAGAAAAACCTGAGGATAAAGGAACTTCAACAAGTAGTAAACGAGTGACAAAAGATCGTAGTCCTGGAAACCGAAAAGCTGAAACATGTACCAGCTCTGTTGACAAGAAATCTGACAGCAGAAGTGTACGGTCTTCAAAAAAGCCTCAGCAGGTTTCCAAAGAAAGTACTTTGAAGAGTTCAGGATCTGTAAGTCCAAGGTTACAGCAGAAGAAACTCGAGTATGACAAACGTTCGCGACCACCAACCCCTCCTGATTCTAGCAAATCAAGGAAACCGTTAAATCGACAACTTGTGGAATCTACTTCTCCTGGTGGCAGACGTAGACCCAAGGCTCAGAAGAGTTTGCAGCAAACTGATGACCAACTTAGCCAAGCAAGCAATGAATCTAGGACATCAAGTCATGACATGTGTACTCAATCTGATACAGAAGCCGCTGCTGGTGAAGAACAAACTACTGAAGTTCATGGTGGTAAAAGTCCATCTGTAATTGAGGCAGCCAAAGCCGTAGTCTCTAACTTAATGCAGAATGTGAGTTCTGATTATCATTGTCATTTCTAATTTTTCATTGTGAAAAGTTTTGTCAATTAACCTAGTAAGTTTTGTTCTATGTTTTCAGAAATCTAGTCCAAGGTTTAGCGAAGATGGATCGTCAGCGAACCTTTCACTAGTTGCTTTGGAACATCCAAGTCCTATTTCTGTTCTCGACTCCTCAATTTACAGAGAGACTGAACCATCTCCCGTGAAGACACAAGGTGACAAACGGATTCTCTCTATGATATCCTCAACTGAGAATATTGGCATGGATAAGAACATCCAAGTCACTTTAAGATTATATGACCAGGGTTTTAATTCTTACATCTGTCTGTAGCTTGTTTAGTTTGGGAATTTCTCTTTTACAATTTTTTTTTCAGTACAATGATTGGTTGTTCAGTTTCCTTCCATTATTGACTCTGAATTGCTTATGTGATAGGTAATGTTGCCCATGACTCTGGGGATGAACATTGTGAGGACCAGTGGAATCCAGCTTACAGTTTCTCAGAAACCACATCAAGCTTTTCGCCAGAGATAAACCGTAAGAAGCTTCAGAATGTTGAGCACTTGGTTCAAAAGCTCAGACGATTGAACTCTAGCCATGATGAAGCCAGCCAAGATTATATTGCATCGCTCTGTGAGAACGCAGATCCAAACACTGATCATAGATACATCTCTGAAATTCTATTGGCCTCAGGTCTTCTCCTCAGAGATCTTGGCTCAGGATTAACAACTTTTCAACTACACCCGTCAGGCCACCCTATCAATCCTGAGCTGTTCTTTGTTCTTGAACAGACAAAGGGAAGCAGCACTACACATCTGTTACACAAAGAAGAAAGCAAGTTTCTGAACAATGAGAAGCTCAACCGCAAACTTGTGTTTGACACTGTTAATGAGATTCTGGTAGAGAAACTAGCTTCAGTTGAAGCCACAACGAATCCATTAATAAAGTCATCAGTTAAGATGACTAAGAAAACCGTTAGTGCACAACAACTACTTAAAGAACTGTGCTCGGCGATAGAAACATTGCAAAAGGAAGCCACAAAGAGATCAGAAAACTTCTCATTGGCAGAAGAAGACAACTTTCTGAAAACTATACTTGCTGAAGATGTGATCATTCGATCTGGGAACTGGGCAGACTTCAGTGGAGAAATCTCAGGATTGGTTCTGGATGTAGAGAGGCTTCTCTTCAAGGATCTGGTTAATGAAATAGTGCATACGGAGACTAGCCGTCTGCAAGTAAAGTCAGGAAGGCGAAGAACGCTATTTGCAGACCAGTAGCTAAGTCTGTTGAAGAAGACAAAATATATTACACAAGTGGGTTCTCTTCTTTCTCTAACTCTTTTAACTGTTCAATGTTTAACTCTGGTATTTTTGTCTTTTGCTGATTTAACGTTTTATTTTCTTATGTATTTTATAGCAGCATAATAATTATATAGTGTGCTATGTAATTACTGAAGTTTCTTGAGATGGTTAACCTGATTAAAACTGTAAAGCGGTATAGATTAAGAGATTCAAGACAAAAACTTTTTCCGACATTCAATCGAAGCTAGCAAACTTATGCAAATCTGGTTCTGTACGACTCTGTGAACATTTAGCCTCCTCGACAAAGATTTGGACAGAACGTGAGACTTAACTTGGTGTTGCTTTTATCTTTTTCTTATATCAAAATGAGATCGAACACTGAAGATTTGTAAAGGTGATCATTACCACTCGACTACTTTTCCTGGGCATATTAGATTGTTTATCGTAAAACAATCAACATAGTTTGCTATTTTAATTTTAGCATAATATCTCCACTGCAATTCCGTTTGAGAGGAGAATGAAACATCAAGATAAAGAATATTTCAACAGTCTTCAAATAAAACCTTTACACTATTGGTAATTTGTTTTATACTTCCAACATTAATAAAAATATTTAAAAATTAATAAAACTTCATAAATGATATGAAAATATAAATTTAGATGATAATTAAAAGTAACTAAAATTTACATTTATAATAATAAAACACACCAACTAGCCACAACAACATAATAATTTGAAGATTCATTTATCTCACTCCAATCACACCACTCCTTATTATAATAGTTAAGCCTGCGAAATTCGGGTATTACGGGTTGGTTTAGATCGGTTAATTTAAGTTTTAGGTTTTTGAAAATTGTCCGAAAATAACCAAATTTTATTTTTAATTGGATCGGTTCGGCTATCGAGTATTTCGGGTCAGAAATATCCCATCCGAACCAATCCGATTTTAATTTTTTTTCCTGAAATCGATATCAAACCAACGTATTAATACCTTCCTCTGTTTTAACCGATCCCAAATCAACGAATTAATACCGACCCCGAACTACCCCGAACCAATGTGCTAATGCCTTCCCAAAAAAAAAAGTAATTTAGGTTTTAATTAAATTTTTGTTAACCAATAATTGAACCAAACCAAACCGACCCTGATACTATAGTTCTATTCTATTTTGAAATATCTGATTTTCATTTAATTAACCAACTTGATTTATCAGATTTTTGGTTTGATTTGGGTCGGATAAATCGGATTGGTTTTTAATCCTAGCTCTAATTATAATCATCTTGTTTTCAATTCACTTCACAAGGAAGGGTGTGTTTGGCTTTCTGCTGGCGCTACCTTGGATACACCAACCCAGCGAGACGGGCCTGGTTTCTTCACCGCGTATTATCGCGTTATTTTCTAGTGAAGATAAATGAATCTTCAACTTGTATTCATCATAATTATAATAATATGTAAATAAAAACTTATATATATTGAAAAGCGATCGTGTTATCATTTGGGGATGAATTATAACT
>JAKUCM010009868.1:0-16414 GCA_023374145.1 Lepidium sativum | reverse complement strand
GATCATTTATTAATAATTTCATCATTTGCTTAAGCAATCGTTATCTAAAAAGAATTGTGAATCTATGGCCTTAACTGGTGACGGGTCGAGTTGTCGAATTATGTCGAATGTGACTGAATTCTCTTTGTTGTCACCAGTTATAGTTGTGGAGTTGAATTGAGTGGAATTATATAATAGGTCTACTTTTTCGTTTAGCTAGTAACGTGTATCCTTTTATATTATAGATTTATGTGTATATTCGTTGGTAACAACTTTAAATAGGTTCAATAACAATTATGGTAACAAAAATTGGAATTTGTAAACGGTCTAAATATATATCCAACAACAAATATAGGATGAATTTGTTAGGTCATTAGTTAAAATATTTGATCTTATTGATTTAATGAAAAACTAATAAGAGTTCATATTCTTCTCATTTGGTGGTTAATATGATTTAACTAATAATTATTGCTATTTTGTTTGGTAGTTTATAAAAATATTTTAGATTATAAATTGATACTTATCAATTCAACGGTTAACAAAAACATTTTTTTTTCTTTTATTTTGATCTAAAACGTATTAAAATAAATATCTTAATACCAAATAATTAATTGATTTAAATCAATTTATAATATATATATATATATAAATATATTTATTTTTATTAAAAATTATATTTATAATTATAGATATATATTATTTATATTTCTATTTCAATTCTTAAAAAAAAATCATTGTTTTTGTTTCTTAGAAAAAACTTAGATCAACATTCGCTTCTCTGTTTGGATCAATTTATTTTTGATTATTTTGGTAATATGAATTTATCATTAGGGTTTTAATCTTTCCATGCTACATAAAATAGTTTAAAAGGGATTTCAGAGTGGGATCTAGCTATGAATTGTGATTTGTCGATCTAATTGTTGACAAAGAAATTCCACAAAATTCTACGTTCAGGAAAATCTAGCTGTTACCATTTAGTTTTAAGTAATTCTGTTAGATTTTCACATTAAAATAAAAATATACAATTAACTATGAATAATATTGTACATGTATTGTTGTATTTCATATATTTTAACTTGGATTCGGTTTAGTTCGGGTTCCAAATTTTTTTCAGGGTATATGAATTTAGCATCAACCCACTACCATACGTAAGATTAAATAGAATTATAGAGCAATTTTAGTTATGAATTCGATTTTACCGATCTAATTAATAAAAAATAATTGTCAGATTCCACGTTTAGCCAAATTCATTTGCTATTAATTTTACGTAACTCCGTAAATTTTTATATAAAAAAAAAATCTGCCACGTTACACATTCCACACATTTCTGCAATTACCATTTACCACCATAGAAATGAGAATTCATTAAATTATTCGCTCATTAGCTATGGTAGACTGCCAAGAAATAACGACAAAAAATAAATTCCAAGGAAGGTAGCCTCATAGAACATAGGCGACAAGTAGTTCAGAAGAGCCCTGAGGAAACTATCAGTTCAACAGTACAAAAATTTATATAAGAAAATATCTTAATAATACCCTTAAATAGTTATTTACTTATTTATAGTACAACCAACTATATAGTCTCCAATACAAAACGAAAGATGGTATTAATTTGTCAATGGTGGATTATGAGAGCTCTTTTGAAAACATTTTGGCCCATTAAGTCTTTTGAAAATATAGATGTAAAATTGCTAAAGAGATGGTGTGAAGGAGATCACGTGAAAGCAAGGAAATATGTTTAGGTTATAAGTTTAGACATATGTTTGTATGTTTAAGAGGGGACCAGAATCTACACAAATCTGTGCTTTTAATATCAACCTCTTAGTAGCAGAGTAAAAACCCTAACTCCTATTATTTTAGGGTTGTGGTACAATTGTTATGCATGAGCCTTAACATCTAACTAAATCGAGATCTATAAAGACATGAACAAGAAAAAAGTTCCAACTTTTCTGAATGACATACAGTTGTTCGACTATACTATTTCTCAAGTCATATTGTGGATTTGATTCTTATCATATTCTGGTATTTCAAATTCAAATTTGCAAAAAGAATCCACATACATAAAAATTGGTAATTTTTAGTATTTTTGTACTAGTTATTTCCTGTTGTTACTTTTATCTACTCTAACCATATATTTAATGTTTATTTTTCCGTTTTATATGATCAATCAGATTCATATACATTAAAAGTTGAGATGCTAATTAGACTTATGAAACTCCTAACAAACAAACATTATAACTTCTAAAGAATACATGTCACTCCTGCAAGAATATTAGTCAATGATCTCTCTAACCGAATCCACCATAGATGTTTTGAGATACATTATATGATTCAATTATATATATAAAAATCAAATCATAGATCTAATTGTCAACGACAAAAAAAGTTTTTTACTTTCTATAATACTTAATATGGAGATACGTTATAATTTAATAAGTTTCACAATAACTTTTAGTTTACGTGTTGTTCAAAACAAAATTTACAAGATAATAATTAAAATTATAGAAAATATTTTATCAACAAATTTTAAAATATTAATTATAAAATTACAGTTTTGAAAGTTTATTCAATTTTAAATTATATAAAAATTGATTATAAAATATATATATATATATATATATATATATATTGAAAATTTGATTAATGGAGTATTCTACATATATTAGTTAGTTTATGTGTATATTAGCATGGGAGCTATTGATCTAGTGGTATATTTACTCAAAACATTTCTGAGATTCTAAATGCATTTACAATTTTTTTTAATGCAAAAGATATATATATTTTTGGAAGGCTTGCATTTATAATCTTTTTATTTTTTTGAAAGAGATTCTAAAAGCAAGTTTTCACAAAATATATGTATATTTTCACAAAAGCAAGGCTTGCATTTTCCTTGGAGATGCTCTTATACCCTTGTTCTTGAATAAAGATAAAAAAAAGTTTCCGTAGTCGAAAGTATGTAGTTAATTAATGTAACTTGCTTGCCTTAGTTGGAATGCCTGGCAAAAAAGGTTCTACTATAGATATATGTCAAAAGTAGTTTGGGTTTTGTTATCAAAATAACATTATATAACATGATCGCATGCATTCGTGTGAGCAAAATAAAAACATTTTTTATATATTTTCATATAGAGAGAGGCATATGTGCAGAGGAAAACCCACGCGTTGAGAAGAGAGGAGACAATTCTGGAATCAACTTTAATGTCGTACGTTGCATGTAACCTACTTCCTAGCTTTGCCTCTTCTTTTTTGCCTTCCATCTTCTTTTGAGTAGTTTTATCTCCTCTCAAACTATTACGTTGTACTATGGACCGTTACGTTTCCGTCAACCTCACATTTACCTTTTCGATTTTTGATAATAAGTATGATTAAATACTTATTTTCATTTTATTTAAAAATTTATAGTCATACTCATCTTATATATATATAAATAAATAAAATTCTCAAACCATTAAATTCTTTTCAATCTCATAAATAGGATGATTTAACAAATAATTCTAACATTAGTTTGTTTTTTCTCCATTACATATAAGAAATATAAAAAAATAGTTTAAAGAGTCACTACAAAAAAATTTGTATTGATATGTAATATTTCATCACAATACATAGTTATTATTATGAAATTATGACGATTTGTAAAATGATTACAATACAAGTGTTACAAATGTATATTGATAACAAAAAGTCACAATATACTTGTGATGAATAAATCTAGTAATAATTTTTTTTAAATTTTTACGGAATAAAGTCACAATGATTCGTAACAAAATTGTATATTAAACGTCACAAATTATTACTAATATTTATAGTTGCAATATAGTTGTCACAATAACTCAAATTTTTATTAGTGAGTGATCTTTACACTATATATTAGACATTATTGATCTAATAGTTATTCAAGTCAATTAAAGTCTCTACAAAATGTTATGCTGTAAAATCACTTATACTATTAATCTTATATCTGCAAATTAAGAATGTAGAGAAGATTATCCAAACTATAACTTGTCAATTGGTGTTCTTTTTCAATATTTAGATAGGCTTTGAGATACACCATGAAGTTTGTACTTTTAAGATAAGATTGTAATCGAACGAGTTATTAGCGTTTTTCTATTAGTGTATTTTGGGTACTTGAGATGATCAATCACAAGGAATCCACGACCTCTCGTTCTTTCACTATCCTTTTGCTAACGTCTTGTTGAGAAATCTAGATTTGTGTGAATGTGTGTGTTTTAGCGCAGAACTTCACGTACATATATTTCCCAATCTTTATAATTGTTTACGACACAACTTTAATGAAAAAATACTCCACGCAATTTAGCAATTATCATTATATTATGAAAGATGAATAGAATAATTTAATAAAATAAGTTAACTAGTAGAATAATTATTTGGCAACTATTAATAAAAAAATGAAACTATTTGTATTTTTTTAAGGCATAAGTTTATTATGAGAATGCTTTTAAAATTTTCTTTTTAAATAATCTAATTTTTATTTTGTGTTTCTTATTCTTGTTCGAGGAAGAAAAAGAAAAAATGAATTTTATTTTTCCCATATCTTTTTTATGCTTTTGTGTCAATTTTTTAAAGTTATAGGTACTCTATAGTCATATTCATCTCCCCTCTAAGGTATGAATTCATTAACTCCATTTTCATGGAAGTTCACAATTCCAAAATTGAGTATTTTCTATATAACTTGAATATGAGGGTTTTGTTGAGTGAATTGAGTTGCGTTGTGTTGAATATTGGTTGAGTATATTGATTAGAGCACACAATTACAAGGCTAATGAGTTAATTTTGAATTTTTTTATATTTTCAAAAAGTTAGGTTAAAGATAATGAATAGTGATGAAAAATCTACAATACCTGAAAGAAAAACCTACAAAATAGTTAAAAAAAACTTACAAAACATGGGAACTAAGTCGACAACGACAAACCTACAAAACAAAAATTAGAAACCTACAAATAAGGAAAATAAACTTGTTGTTTAAGGCCCAAAAGCAAACCTACAAGATGTTAAATACATGCAATATGCAATCACTATATATAGGCACAATTAACCTACATCACATGATCCATAAGACTAGAACAAAGAAGTACTAAAACCTACAATACTTGAAAAGAAAACCTACAACATATAAGAATATTTTATAGCGATAAACGTACAAAAGATAAATATACATCAAATGAAAAAACTATAAAACAGGATAAATAATATATTTATAAGGAATGAGAAATAAATCTACAATACTTTGATGCCTTGTTTTCCTCGCAGCGATGGTGCAGAAGCAATATCCTAAGAGACTATTCAGTGTTGGAAAAAGTGTTGGACTAAAAAGAGTTTCAATCATTATTGTAAACTCTCGGAGTTTAACCATTAGTGACAACGACGTTCCAGAGATGCATGTTTGTGGTATATTTATTGTTCTATAGGTTTATGCATATTTGTGATGTAGTGTGATGTAGGTTAATGCATATATGTGATGTTGGTTTGTGCAAATATGTGATGTAGGTTTATTCATATCTCTGATGCAGTGTGATGTATGTTTATGCATATCTCTGATGTAGGTTTATGCATATATATGATGTAGGTATGTAGGTTTGTTTCACGTTATGTAGATTTAAGACAAATTATGTAGATTTGTTTTGAAAATTGTGTCCTCTTCATATAATAAAAACCTATATCATAAAAAATGAATCCACATCAAAGACAACATACCTACAACAAAAATAACAAACCTATGACAAATACAACAAACCTACATGAAAAACAATAAACCTACAACATATAAAACAAACCTACATAAAAGACAACAAACATACGAAAATACCAACAAACCTACAACGAACTTACAACACAAATAATAAACCTACATAAATTCAACAAATAAACCTACAAAATACGACCACAGAACCTACAAAACAACATTTGACCACTGACTTTAACTCCATAGTTTTTAATTAGACACTCAGAGAGATAAAGGTGCAGAAGAGACGGACCTACATCACCAACGAAATCAACATAAAGGCGAGCTATAATATATGGACTACTTTGTCTTCCACGACATGACCGCTCTGTCACTAAACAAGTGTATTGTTCCACATATTTTTTTAATGTAAAAACATGAGCTAATGCTAATTGATGCTCCTCTAAGATACCATTGGCATCGAGGCACCCAACATTTCACTGGCAACAAGAATCGTGTTGATACTATGATGTCAAACGATTTATCAACATAAAAGAACAGTTGATCTTCCTCATGCCTCCATCTTCCACAAATTACTTCCACTTGATCCATCTAAAAATTGTAACAGTTAGCGATGAAAGATGATGAAAGATATGAGGTAAAGGTTGTTGATGGTGATACCATTAAATGTAGTTGTTATGTGAAGGTTTAGTGACAAGGTAAAAAATTCATTACATGATATCTAGGTATCTAAGCAAAACCTACAACATAGGACCTGAAAACCTACATAGCTTCATAAGACTTGAAAACTTACAAATAGTAGAAAACAAACGTACATAACAGTACATAACGTACATAACAGTACATAACGTACATAACAAACCTACAAGTAGTAGAAAACAAACCTAAGAAAGTTCGCAGCATAACATCATAAACCTACATAGCACATTCAGCAAAACCTACAAATCATATTTACTAACGTACAGTGGTTAACATATAAACCTATAACAAACAATGCTCGCAACTCAAAATAAACCTACAAGGGCATGATTTGCAAAGCTACATAAAAGACATAAAAACCTACAATATACGTTAATTTACTCCGCAAATAACTATTGATAACCCTACATAACTAGTTAGTATACTCTATCTGTAAACCTACAAATCATCTAATCTTTGAACCTACAAAAGTTACTTCAGAAACCTACATACTAGTTGCTAAACTCTGTATTATAAACCTACAACTTGATATGTCTGCATTTTAGTATATGTTAGACGCATTATTTAGCTTGATATGCATTACATTCACACCATTATCATCTTGTTGGAGTCTAGATAGCCTCATTCATACACATTCATATGCATCCGCATACATACTACATTTTGTGAGATTTCATGTACTGATGCGTTTTTACGAGGACCCTAGAATGAGATCTAGCCTCATCAGACCCTGGGCATGATCGAGTCTGTTTTGAACAAGGAGGAGCGCCTAAGCTCGAGCTACAATCGAGCTCCAGATCAAGTCCACCTATTTGCACAAACTCGAGCTACATGCCAGTGCTCGAGTCTACACTCGAGCTACACGCCAGTGCTCGAGTCCACACTCGAGCTACACGCCAATGCTCGAGTCCACACTTGATCTCAAGCTCGAGTACACACTCGAGCTAACTCGAGTTCCACTCGCGGCGGGCCAGCTCGAGTACACTACTTCTCTTTTCATTATTAGGCCAGACTGAAGCTAAAATCCATTGCACACTGGACCGAGTTTATCTAGGGTTTTGCTAAGAGTTTAGTATAAATATTCTTACATGTTGCAAAATCCAGAGGCTAGTTTTTTACAATTGATTTTCTTGCGAAGTTAGAGCTTTGTAATTGAACACAACCTTCTGATTTCGAGTTTACGTTTTATGCAATTTAGTTTTACGTTCAACGTTGATTTTATATCTTGTTCGAGTTCTTCATCTATGCAATCGAATTTTGACTTCTTGGTTGTTCTTAAATTAATGAATTTTGAGTAGTCACCTAGGGTTCCTGAGGATGAGTTAAGTCAGCGTGGCACTTAGGTTTTCTAGGTCGCTTAGAGTTAGATTTATTAAAATCTTTTATGATTTGGTGTTATCATCACTAGCTTCATTCTGATTAGCTGGAGCTTGTTCTGAGGTGCTCTAGCACCGATGGGTGTTTGATAGAGCTTATGATTGAAGCACTTCAGAGATTCACATGCTCAGCTCGAGGGATCGAATGTCTGAGGTGTGAATTGGCACTAAGCGAGTTGTTCATTCATTCCATCTAGATTATCAAACACCTATGGCGATAGAGTCTAGTTAGTAGTCTATTCGAGTTTGTTTACCACAGGAGTGGACTCATTACTTGTGTTCTCGTTGCCTAGAGATTAGCTCTATTGAGTGATATCAATCGCCTAATTAGCTTAAGAGTCACGCTGACCATGAAACTCACTCCTCAGGATCTTGTTTTCTCACTTTACGTTAATTTTACTTTATACTCTACTATACGTCGTTTTGTTTGAATCATTTAAAATATTTTTGCTTTGTTTATTTTTATTTTAAAGTTTGAATTAGGTTGTTAGACAAACCTTAGTTTGATTGACTTGAATTAGAATAGTTAAGTGCATCTCGATTGATAATTACATTCTCAGTTGGCTTGACACCTATTATAGTATAACCGACAATCAATATAATATGATTTGACAATAGAAACAAATCTTGTTATCACAACTCCCATAAACCTACATAACTACTCCAATTAATCTACATCTACTACAATTGTTTCTCGTTTTATGCACGATTGATGTGGAATAATTCGTAATCTTGTTTTTCTTTTCAAAGAAAATAAAGATAAAAATCTTTGTTTGACCTTAAATAATTAGATTAGTAATTTTAATTTTTTCGAAATAGAAATATAATTATCTCATATATTTATACTATTTTAGTAATTCAATCTTCCATTAGTTGCCAAAAAAGAAAATTTGGTCTATACATATTGGGATTTGTGCATGAGCTTTGTTAGTCTTCTGACCTGTATGATTAGGGTTTTAATAAATAGTATAAGAGGTGGTCGTATTTTTATCGATTTACGACACCACCGACATTAATTGATCAAAATTGTAGAAGAGAATTAGGACGATTTAGACGTAAATGCGAAATGAAATCAATTCATCACAAAAGAGAAGATATGAAACCAAGTAGTGATGGAGATTAACTTCCGTAAACGAGAGAGGTCATTAGTCACAGTTGGAGGAGCAGTAGGAAAACCCTAAAGAGGCTACACCATGAAGAAAGAGACCTAGTTGAGACAAATCCACGTGACTTTGGTTGAGAGATAAAAATATAGGAAAAAAGCAAAACCCTGAATAAGCAAATCGACCATAATCTCGTAAAAAGAACAGACAAAACACAACCTCATGTAGAAGGAACAATTTCTGAGCGCCGCCAGTTTTATTAATCCAGATTCATAATTTCACGATTCTCAACCATCTCCAAACTACTGTGTAAATGCTTTTCTTACTATTCCTATAATATTCTCAGTTAATTAACCACTATAATTCATTTATTTTTACTACAACATTAATTTTTACAAATTTATATCAAATTTTCGTTACTAGAGAATGTAGGTGAAACAAACAGTGTTCAAATAATGTAATTATTGTAATCTCTGAAACTGTTTTTTTTTAAAAGTTAAATTAATTTTGTATCTCGAAATTAATGAGACTTTTTATCAAAAAAAAAATTAATGAGGGATGAGAAGCTTTTTAAAAATGGTAAGTCAGTGTATCATCTTTATTACTAAATTTCAAGCATGATAAAAAATTACAAGAAAGTTGTCAAAAAAATTCATGTCTTTTACTTAAAACAAAAGCATAACTCAAAAAGATATATATTAACATTATCGAGATTCTGACAATTAGAAAGTAGGGTTTAAAGCATAACTTATTTACGTTGCTTTTATGTAAGTCCGTAGAAGAAAAAAAACGTAAAAGTTCAAACGTGGAACATGAACTTCGTTAAACGTACTTTTGCTTTCTGCATCTCTCACAGAGTCATAAGTCAACAAGGACTATAATATATTATATTTATTATTATTAATAATAATTTACTCTATATATACGTACATATTCAGCTACCAATACCATCACATTCAGGTGCTTCAAAACCCTAACAAAATCTCAGAAAACAAAACAAAAACCTTCTTACTCAAGCTAAAAGAAACTTTTCTTAGGTCACAATGGAAGAAGCAATTATGAGACTCGAAGGTGCTGAGCACAAAGAAACCAACAACCAATCTCTAAAGAGAAAGCCATCAAGAACTTCCTCCGCCGCTCCTAGCTCTCCGGGAAGTGTAACCACCACCAAATCAGCCTCCGGAGCCAGTGCTTCTTGTGGCTCCACCATGAGGTACAGAGGCGTGAGACGTAGGCCATGGGGTCGTTACGCTGCTGAAATACGCGATCCATTGTCAAAGGAGAGGCGATGGCTCGGAACATTTGACACAGCCGAGGAAGCAGCTTGTGCATATGACTGTGCCGCTCGAGCCATGCGTGGTCTTAAAGCTCGAACCAATTTCGTCTACCCAATGCCTTCTCTTGAATCTTACCACCATCGTCTTTTCTCAACTCCTCCAATGAATATGTTCCTTCTACGCGACGTTTTAAACTCTCAGTCTCTTTCTCCGATAACTCCTTTCGCTTACCCACCTTGTAATCTCTCAAACGTAAACGACGTCGTTATTGAGTCCTTCACTAACGTCAACGATGTTTCCGAAGATCATTCGCCTAAAGCTAAGAGGTCAAGTACTACCATTGACAATGAGAACATGATCTCAATGTTTGAACCAGAACCAGCTGGATCTGGTCTTCTTCAAGAAATTGTTCAAGGATTCTTACCAAAACCTAACTTTTCTACACCTCCAAAGACAAACCAACAGTCCATAGGTGTTTTCCGGACAATGCCAGAGACTGGATTTCAGACTGATTTTCGTCTACCTGAAGTCAATGTCGAAGGAAACGGATTCGGTCAAGTGAGACATCATGGAGAGATTGGTTGGGCTGATTATGAGGGTGGATTTGATTCAGCGAAGGTGCAGCAATACGGAAATGGAGGAATGTTTTATCAGTATTGCTTTCATGATTATTAGAATTATAATGTTGTTGTTCTGACCAGTCTAGTACTGTTTTCTTAGGGTTATGATAAATGAGGGTTAGAGGTAAAACTCAAAATCTATGTCTTTTAATGATATCTAAGAAGTCTTTTTGTCTTTTGTTTCTGTGTATAGCTGTATGATCAATTTAATTACCTCTCAAGATAAATTTTTACCTGAGTATGGTAACTGACATATGTCGAGAATGAGAAAAATTAAAATAAAAACAATTAAGAAAAAGAAACAAAAAAGTAGAGGAAGATGAAGACAACACCAAAAAGGACAAAAGAAAATTAGATTTTTTTGCCTAAGGAGTTGACTTTGGAAATATAAAGACAGCCTTTGTCGTCATGCTTTTCCTTCTAAACCCTTTTCGGTCCGAAGAAAACAAAAGTTATTTTAATGAAAAGAAAAAGTTTGTGGATCCTTTAGAGAGAGCCGTAGTAAATGAATTGTATATGTTGGTAGTGGGCTCACCAATAATAAAGCCGAATAACGCTTTAAACCCGTAAGTTTAGATCCATCTAAAAAGGTAGCAAAGTGCAGAGTAAGAAAGGATTAATCAGGCATGATCGACAAAATTAAATGCTGAATTTTTGCATAGATCGAATAAAGGAACACCAGAAAATCAAATTCAGACTCCCGCACGAAAAATCTTAAACACATTCTCTTGCTAGACCAAAAAGAAACATTTTGTATTGATCAATTTTGTAGTAGAACCATTAATATAATTGAGTTCCCAGCGTGGTTCCGAAACGTTAGGAGATGAAGACGATGTCCAGAAAAACAAGAAAAAGCGATTAGCTGTTCAGGTCGAAAAAGCATTAGGACACACAACACCGGTTCTCAAACATTTCAGCAACGTTCCCGAATAATATTAAGTTTTATTATTTAACTTAAATATTTTACTGAATATTAACTATAATTTTATATTTAATTATTTTTAGATTATGAAATCTGTCCTAAGTTCTTTAGATTTGTGTTAATTCAACAAATAAACAATTTTTTAATGAATAAGAAAGACTAACCTTAATCCATTGCTTTAATGATGGTGTGGTTCAAGCCCTTTTGATTTTCTCCTCTCTTAACCTTTGATCTCTACTAAATTCTTTGATGAACAAGTATCTCCTTAATTTGTGTTGTGTTTCACGTTCTCACAAAGACGTAGCCGTTCGTATGTTTGTCATTCATGAAAGGAAGAAGACGAGCGTATATATTCTATTTACAACAATGAATGTGTATGTTCCTTTATAACGACAAAGACGCAGTAACCGTTCATCTTCACTTTTAAACACACACGTTCATTTATATATATATATATATACATACATATATGGTTATATATATTTTTATATATTCAATTATTACCATATATATACATATAAATATATACTTTATATATATAGAATAGTAATACAATATAATTTGGTAAGGGAGAATGATTATCAATACACCCGATTCTAATAAGTTAATAGAAACCGATCAATCACGATATCATCATTTATATTAGAATCTATAAACTTAACATGAACTTGATATCTATAAGTAAATCGATAATCACATCGACCATAAGTAAATCGATAATCACTTTAACTCCATGTGCTTAGCACCTTTCGAGTACTTATCGTTTTTAGAAAAGAAGACAGCTGCAGAATTATCACAATAAATTCTCAGCGGCTTGGCTATGTTGTCGACAATCCCAAGTCCTGAGATAAAGTTCCGCAACCACAATACATGAACTGTGGCCTCAAAGCATGCCACAAATTCGGCCTCCATAGTGGAAGTAGCAATGACAGACTGCTTTCCACTTTTCCAAAATACTGCTCCTCCAGCTAACAGGAACAAGTAGCCAAATGTTGATTTTCTGCTGTCGACACATCCGGCGTAATCTAAATCTGAATATCCGATGATCTCTAAGTTGTCGGATCTTTTGTACATAAGCATGAGCTCTTTGGTGCCTTGCAAGTACCTTAGAACTTTCTTTGCAGCTTTCGAGTGGTCCATTCCAGGATTACTTTGATATCGACCCAACATACCAACAACAAAGGTGATATCTGGCCGAGTACATGTCTGAACGTAGTTCAAACCCCCAACCACTGATGCATAAGGAATTCTTTCCATTTATTTACGCTCCACTTCATTCTTTGGACATTGCATTTTACTGAACTTGTCTACCTTCTGAATTTGAGCTTTTCCTGCAGAGCATTTTTCCATTTTATATATCTCTAAAATCTTATTGATATATCCTTTTTGAGACAAACTTAACAATCCTTGTGATCTATCTCAAATTATTTCTATTCCTATCACATAAGATGCCTCACCCATATCTTTCATTTCAAAGTTCTTAGAGAGATATTTCTTTATATCACATAGCATGCCCATGTCATTTGCAGCAAGCAAAATATCATCAACATATAAGACCAATATAAGGAACTTGCTCCCACTGACTTTCATGTAGATACACCGACCAACAATGATCTCTACAAAACAATATGCCGTAATGATATCGTTAAACTTTAAATACCATTGTCTGGAAGCTTGTTTTAATCCATATATTGACTTTCTCAACTTACACACCATATGTTCTTTTCCTGTGACCACAAACCCTTCAGGTTGGTCCATATATACTTCTTCCTCAAGCTCTCCATTAAGAAAGACAATTTTTACATCCATTTGGTGAAGCTCTAAATCATAATGAGCGACCAAACCCAAAACAATACTTAGAGAACCCTTCTTAGAAACCGAAGAGAAGGTCTCTTTATAGTCAATGCCGTCTTTCTGGGTGAAACCTTTAGCAACAAGGTGAGCCTTGTATCTCTCAATGTTACCATTCAAGTCACGTTTAGTCTTAAAGACCCATTTTCATCCAACGGTTTTGAAACCGTCAGGCAGCTCTACTAAGTCCCATACATAATCACCACCCATAGAAGTCATTTCTTCTTTTGAGGCATTTAACCACTTTTCAGAATTGTCACTTTCCATGGCTTTTCAGAATGTTTTCGAGTCTTCATCAAGGCTTAAGTCACATTCACTTTCAATAGCGTAGATCACATAGTCATTTGATATGGCAGATCTTCTTTCCCTTACAGATCGCCTTAAAGATTCTTGTGGTACATTACTCTCTCCTTGAATTGTGACTGGTTCATTATCTAGTTCGACATCTAGTGGAATTGTCTCTTGATTGTGTTGTAGTATTGTGTCATTTGACTTTGCTGCAACAATAGGAACAACAACTTGAGGTGCAATGACAGGTGAAGATTCTTCAACATGAACTTCTTTAATGTACGCCTTTCTTTGTTCACCACTCCCACTAGTTTGACCATTCTCAATGAACTGAGCATTACCCGTTTCAACTATTCTTGTACTATGGTTAGGATAATAAAATACATACCCTTTCGAATTTTCAGGATAGCCAATGAAAAATCCACTGACAGTCCCATAATCAAGTTTCTTTTCATGTGGGTTATATGGTTTTACTTCTGCTGGACAACCCCAGACACGTAAATGTCGTAAACTAGGTTTCCTTCCCATCCACAGTTCAAAAAGAATCTTAGGAACTGCCTTACTAGGAACCCGGTTCAGTAAATACGTTGCAGTCTTTAATGCATATACCCATAACGAAAGTGGTAAGCTACAACTACTTAACATACTCCTAACCATATCCATTAAAGTACGGTTTCGCCTTTCAGCTACACCATTCTGCTGAGGTGTTCCGGGCATTGTGTATTGAGCACATATGCCTCTACGTTCAAGTAACTTTGCAAATGGACCATGAGATTGTCCACTTTCAGTAAATTTTTCGTAAAATTCACCGCCTCTATCAGATCTCACTACTTTTACTTCTCTTTCTAACTGCCTTTCTACTTCATCAATGAACACCTCTAGGACATCCACTGACTTAGATTTTTCATGCAGTAAATAAGTATATCCATAACGTGAATAATCATCAATAAAGGTGATGAAGTATTTTTCACCGCTCCAAGAGGGAGCATCAAAAGGGCCACATATAGTAGTTGAGTACTTCTTGTTGCTGGTTTCTTTGTTATATGTTTAGTCTGCTTTCCTTTAATGCAGTTTATACACACATTTAGGTCATTAAAATCCAATGGAGGAAGAATTTCAATCTTTATCAACCTCATCATTCTTTCTTTGGAAATGTGACCTAATCTTTGATGCCACAAGAAAGCTGAGCTTATGTTAGATGCACTACGCTTAATGCCTTGATTCTCAACATTAAACAAAGATTTAGAAAATTTTATATCAAGATTGAATTTATAAAGTGAATCAAACTTTGTACCACTACCATATAAGTAATCATTTTGATACATAGAGAAAACACAATGTCCAATCTTAAAATCAAAACATAAATCGTCCCATATACTTACAGAAACAAGATTTATAGCACACTCAGGTACAAAGAGACAACCTTCGAAATCTAGATGACAACCAGTATCTAAGATCAACCTATAAGTCCTAATGCCTTTAATATGTGCCTTCATCCGGTTCCCCATGAACAAGTACTGCTCAGGTCCTCTTATGGGCTGGATCAAACTGAATCCCTGTTCAATATGAGACACATGAGTTGATGCACAAGAATCTAACCACCAAGTATTTTTAGGCACTTCAATAAGATTCAATTCAGAACAAACATATAAATGTAGTGTACCTTTCTTATCGAACCATGCCTTTCTTTTCGGACAGTCTTTCTTGAAGTGTCCCATTTTCTTGCAAAAGAAGCACTTCCTTTCCTTTTGGATTTTACTTTCGGTTCATTTCATGAAAGTTTTATCCTTCTTTTTGTCCTTAACACTTGATTTCTTTCTGCTGCTGCTGGCACTTCCAAAGCCTGCGAGAAGGGCAACTTGGTCGTTCAGCTTCTTTAATCTCCCTTCCTCTTGAACGAGCATAGCCTTCAATTCCTGATAGTTCCATTTTGTTAGAATTAACACCAAAGATTAACTATACTTGCGGAAAATAAAGAGAGAATTAAGGGAGAATATTAGAGAAGACTCTTCTCTTCTTCTTACTTATGAAAACATCTTACAATGAGTGTTTATATAGAAGCAGATACAAGAGAGAAAAGGCAAATTAGGAAAAAAGAAAAATAGGAAAAGGGAAAATAGGAAAAAAGGAAAAATAGAATTGGAACCATATCTTGGGACAATCTATTTTTTTTTTCCTTTTTTCCAAACGGCTATGTTGCCCTAAAACCCTTTTTCTCCTTTGATTCTAGAATAAGCGTCTTCTAGGGTAAATTGACTCGACTAATACTCCCCCTCAAGCTAAACCGTAAGGAACGAAGGCTTAGCTTGGAAACCCGAACACTACACCTCATTAATAACCTTGATAAGGAAAACCACGTGGGACAAAAACTTTAGTCAAGGGAAAAAGAGTGTGCAGAACTCGGGTTTAGAGGACATGAAGTCAAGAGTGTTCCAAGCTCACAAGACCAAGCTTACTATATATGTGATTGCAAACCTTGGTACTTGCGGCTTTGGTGAAGATGTCCGCCAATTGATCCTAACTTGGTGTATAACATGGGAGAACTACACCTTCTTCTATGCGCTCACGAACTTTGTGATAATCCGCTTCTACGTGCTT